>CAJHNH020003465.1:10000-45000 GCA_905116865.2 Candidula unifasciata | reverse complement strand
TTTACTACACTCCGATCTTCAGGGACTACTTCTGGAGAATTCTGGAAGAGTTCCGAACTGAAAATGTCCAGTACATAGAGCTAAGGAGTGGTTTACAAGGGGTGAGTGTTTTATCTGCCAAGACGCAGAGTCGCACACCTATTTAGGCAAAATGTAATAAATAAACACACCATGTACTTACCTATTTGGGCAGTAATGTAGATAAAGATGGAGGAATTGACCTAATGATTGAAACATGAATACAAAAGTCAAGAGGAGTTTTCATAGCAGAAGGAAACTTCTGAGATTTAAAGGAAATTAAAAATTACACTAAACATAAAATTTGTAACTTAACTGTCAAAACAGTACTGCTATGCGGAGCGGAGACATGTAGAACAATTGAAACAGTTACTATACTGTAAAAACAGTAGTGCTGTACGGAGCAGAGACATGTAAAACAGATGAAACAGTGACTGTACTGTCAAAACAGTAGTGCTGTACAGAAAGGAGACACATAGAACAAATGAAACAGGTACTATACTGTCAAAACAGTACTGCTATACGGAGCGGAGACACGTAGAACAATTGAAACAGTTACTGTATTGTCAAAACAGTAGTGCCGTACGGAGAGGAGACATGTAAAACAAATGAAACAGTTACTGTACTGTCAAAACAGTAGTGGTGAACAGAGCGGAGACACTTAGAACAAATGAAACGGGTACCATACTGTCAAAACAGTACTGCTATACGGAGCGGAGACATGTAGAACAACTGAAACAGTTACTGTACTGTCAAAACAGTAGTGCTATACAGAGCGGAGACACGTAGAACAAATGAAACAGGTAATATACTATTAAAACAGTACTGTTATACGGAGCGGAGACACGTAGAACAATTGAAACAGTTACTGTATTGTCAAAACAGTAGTGCTGTACGGAGCGGAGACATGTAAAACAAATGAAACAGTTACTGTACTGTCAAAACAGTAGTGCTATACAGAGCGGAGACACGTAGAACAAATGAAACAGTTAATATACTGTCAAAACAGTACTGCTATACAGAGCGGAGACACCCATCCTGGTACCCATTTTAGGCGGGGCCTACGTGCGGTGCCCCATACTATGTTAACAATCCACACAGCCAGCAGTGGGTTTTGATCGCGACACGTTGGAATTACGGGTAGGACTCGCAACGCCTAAGCCATATACGCGAAATTAATGATAATAGAGCGAAGTTCGGCCATGTTATGAGAAGAGGGAAAATAGAACATGCTGGAAAGATCTGTGGAAGGAGGGTTACAGGAAGACAACGAGAGAAGATTCTTGACAGTCTTGTTGCATGGCATGGAGGGGTGTCGGCACACGAACTGATACATGCTGCAGGAGATCACAGATTTTGGATAGCCCACGCCAGTCGGCAAGTCACCTGACGATGACGAATAGTGCGAATTAACGGTATGCCAGAATTAATAATGCAACGCTTTGGGAAAGAATTATACACATACCAGTGAATCCAAAGGCGAGGAAAAGACGCCGTCGTTGCATAGGACATACCTAGAGAAAACCAGAGAACAATATAACAAGCAAGGGCATTAAACTGGAGCCCACAGGGGCATGGCAATAAATGCGGACTAAAATACACGGAAAAGAGAGCGACATTCAGTGTGCTGCATACAATGGCGAAGGACAGGACGACTTTCTCCCTCAATGTTGAATATCTTCCAGAAGGTCGACTCACTCCTCGTTCAATAAGTTTTTAAAAGGAGTAGAAAATTAGAGGGAAGAGAAAAAGTTTGTAAGAAACAACAAACAGTTTATGTTAGCTTTACAAAATCGATCACAATAAACAAACAAAGGACGTTGCGGCGATTAGCCTTCATCAGCACATAAAGAACAATACAGTACACATACACAAATATACTCTAACTATAAAGTGACTACATGGTACTAATGTACACAATAAATGATACTCATCTGTGTTCCTGGCGAAAAACTTCCTTCAAAAGGATGACAAGGACAGGTACTGGTGAATTTATCACCAACTCATCATTAAGTTACCTTCATGTTTATTTCTATGGTTACGCACTGTGTTGTATTTAGTGAGGTTAGAATCCTCCCAATCCGCCTAAACCAGGACCATCTTAACTCAGGAGCCCGTTGGTTACTTGACCGAGGGCCCCACCAGTTTTGGGGCCCCATACTTCTCTATGTATGTCAAAATGCTTGCCATAAATAAACATTCAACTCCTGTGAGTGGTTGTCGAAAGTGGCTCTACCATCAATTTGGTGGGCCTATCCTGCCTAATTTGTGTCCATTTGAAAAAAAAAGTTTTTTCTTTCAATTTCCAACTGCCTAGTGATTTTCTTTTTATGTGCGCAACAACACACACGGGCTTCCGATCTCACTACCCAGAGACCAGGAAAAATTACCAGAAATCCACATACATACATGGATATGAATGAAACCAATAAGCGCAGACAACCATCTGTATTAAAAAAAAAATTGTTTGCACGTTTACCACACGCACATCAAAGTGTTCCATGTGCCAGCGAAAACTAATATTAAACAGCGCCCACCATTCCCTGTAACAAGTGACAATTACAGACAGCAGCCCTGATAAAACCAGCAGCAATCGCAGCGGCGTCAACAGCAACATTCTGCCATTAGAACTGCAATAAAAAAAAAAAAAAACATGCATATACATAAAAATGAACAGAACCAAACAGCACACAGAACCACCTGCACGTACCAAAAAAAAAAAAAAATACCTAATACCTAATTCATTTATAAACCATAATACATAATATGAAAAATAACAAAAAATAAAAATGTGTACGCTACATTTTTGTGTGTGTTAATTAACAACACGTAGGTAGGAAAGTTTCGGCTCTGTGGCTAAGTCGATGAGAACGCTTCGTAATGCCGGGATGACGGGTTCGATCCAGCTGCGGACCATGCGCATTGTGTTGGTTTCGACAGTGGTATCAAGAAAGCTGACCGTCCAGTAAGCAATGGCAAACTACTGGACGTAAATTAGCCTAGAAAAATCACAACAGCCCACAACAGCCATGGGCTGTTGGGGTTGGTTCTGCAACGTCCTGTAAAGGATACGTAACTAACCAAGGTAGGAAAGTGATTATGGCATAAAGAAGACTTATAGGTTTCATTAATGTCTGTGGAAAACCAGAGTTTTTAAGTACGTGACTGCCGTATTTTGTCTTCCCCTTTTCAAGTTTCCCTAATTACCAGTTCAGCCAAGCATTTGTTCTCTTCACTGTTGACACAATCAATTCTGTTCTCCCTGTCCGAACGGTAGGTCTTTGACTTGGACGGCACGGTTCACGACGCCGAGTTTGCCGTTCAGATCTACCAGAAGACAGTTCAAGAGTTTGTGCAACGGTTCCCAGATTTCAGCGGTGCCCGGATCATCATGTCTGGCGTTAGGTGAGCAAGAAATATCGGCACTAATTTAGACTTTTGTATCTACATAGCATCAGGGATACCAACACAAAGAAAACAGTGTATGTGTGTGTGTGTGTGTGTGTGTGTGTGTTTATGGGGAGGGTGGGGCGGTATTTGAGGACAGTCTCATGACAAATCGTCTAAGTACCTTAAAGGACCTGCCTAATTTAAGTGCGTGTTAATAATAAAAACGTCCTGACAAAGTATTATCATGTATTTGAAAAAAATATGCAGTGTATAAACAAATACAAAACAAGATAACGTCTATACATGACTGATTAGGGTCTCACTTCCCACCTTCCCTATCCCTAACCATTCCCTGAGTGTTTTCTGCGTGTCTCGTACCCCTAATTTGGATTGCGCAGACATCACTTTCCGCCATTCTTTTCTGTGCTTGCCGTTTTTTTTCCAAGTAAATTGTAGATCTACATCTATACTATCTTTTCGCCATCTTCTTGGTCTGTTCCCATACAGGTCTTTCGTGAACGCAGTTTTTGTCTCTTTGCCTTCGTCTCTATAGGTCCCAGCCAATGGTGTATAATAACAGCGATGAAACCAGTGATCAATGATGCTTTAAAGAGATGATCAATTTTGTTGTTTCTTTTCACTCCCAATTATCTGCTATTTGTATCTTTGATGGCTTTAAGATTGACCATAAGACTCTTCTCGACAGATTGTAAGACAGCTTCGTATCTTTTACGCTGTAATCCATGTTTTTGAGCCATATAGAAAAACTGGTCTAACCAATGTTTTGTATACTGTGTCCCCGGGGTGAGGGCGATGGGGGTTCCCGGGGTCCCATTGTGGGGAAAACAATAATAGATCCACTGACTCCCCAAACAAGCATGTCGTAAAAGTCCACTAATTGGGTGCTTTTGTTTTCAAAATTGGTGTGCAAAAGCCTAACAGGCAAGAAACCAGCAACCGCATAGAAATGAGCTAAATGTTTAAAATGGATGTGCACGCAACCCTCAGATTCTGGACTGAAGTTCAGACCTGGGTTAACCACCACAACCTTCTGCCGCAGATTACAGCCGGTAAACGCGAAGAAGAAGAAGAAGAAGAAGAAGAAGAAGAAGAAGAAGAAGAAGAAGAAGAAGAAGAAGAAGAAGAAGAAGAAGAAGAAGAAGAAAAACAAAAAGAACAAGAGGAACAAGAAGAACAAGAAGAAGAAGAAAAACAAGAAGAAGAAGAAAAAGAAGAAGAAGAAGAAGAAGAAGAAGAAGAAGAAGAAGAAGAAGAAGAAAAAGAAGAAGAAGAAGAAGAAGAAGAAAAAGAAGAAGAAGAAGAAGAAGAAGAAGAAGAAGAAAAACAAAAAAGAAACAGAGGAACAATAAAGAACAAGAAGAGAAGAAAAAAAAGAAGAAGAACAAGAAGAAGAAGAAGAAGAAGAAGAAGAAAAAACAAGAAAGAAGAAGAAGAAAAACAAGAACAAGAACAAGAAGAAGAAAAACAAGAAGAACAAGAAGAAGAAAAACAAGAAGAAGAAGAATAAGAAGAAGAAGAAGAAGATGAAGAAAAACAAAAAAACAAGAACAAGAAGAACAAGAAGAACAAGAAGAAGAAGAAAAAAAAGAAGAAGAAAAACAAGAAGAACAAGAAGAAGAAAAACAAGGAGAAGAAGAAGAATAAGGAGAAGAAGAAGAAGAAGAAGAAGAAGAAGAATAACAAGAAGAACAAGAAGAACAAGAACAAGAACAAGAACAAGAAGAAGAAAAAGAAAAAGAAGAAGAAGAAGACGAAGGTATATTACAATCTTGGTGTTACGAGACAGATCACTAGATTTTTAGCAGACACAAGGCATCTAACCAATAATAAATTATATTACCTACAGGAACTCTCCATACGATACCATTCTCAGCCAGGTCAAGACAGCCATGGCCTTGAACCAGAAGTACCCGGATGTCATGGTCGGCTATGATCTTTCAGGAAACGAAGCTTTCTTTCATCCCATCATCTTTTACATCGACGCGCTTCTCTACCCGGGAAGACAAAACCCACCCGTCAAACTGCCGTACTTCTTTCATGCGGGAGAAACAAGTGAGCGTCGTTTAGAAGTCTCTTCCATTTCATATATCTCATAAATTTATTTGTAAAATATAAATCAATCCACAGGTCTTTTAAAAACGTCATTCTCTTCACGGCAGGCTTGAAAGTCTCTCTAGTCTATCTTCCATCTCCCTTTACAACCAGAGCATCTTCACTGTCTTGTATCCAGCTTCGCTGAGGTCGATCTCTGCCTCACTTTCCAGAAACGGAACCTTCCAACACCATTCTCTCCAAACCATCAAGACTTTAAACATGACCAAAACACCTCAGCTTTCTGGTCAAAATGCTTTTTATGAACCTGTTCTCCTCGATGTTCAGATCATGTAGGCTGTCGACGCTTTCGTAATCTTGGTTCACCGTATTCTAAAAATTATTCTTCACCATTTCAGTTGCAAAGTTGCTTTTTTTTTTCTTCGGAGATTGAGTGACTAACGAACATTTGTTGCCACTAAAAAGATGCACGATCTCAAAACGTTAACTAGCTTACACTTGCTCTACCGTAGGTTCATCACGCTGTTCATTTAACCTCTGCACTGCTAAAGCCAATCTTTTTTGACGTGATCTCAGGTGTGGTCAAGGCCGTTTAGGAGCAAGCAACGGACTTAGTAGAGAAATAAGATTATTTTGGAATGGAGAGAATGAGGCACCAGGGTGTAACCAGAGGGTCTGGCCGGCTAACTTCACTCAGAGGAAAGCCAAGACGGACATATAACCAGATTGTGACCGGTAACATCATTACTGGAACTCAGCGCTGGCTGCTGAAGATGAGGGCGTAGCATGCATGGGGATGTCCCGAGTGCTGTGATGTCAATTCTTGACTCAACTCAACTCAGCTCTTATTCTTGGTTCACCGTGTTCTAAGAATTATTCTACAGCATTTCAGTTGCAAAGCTGCGTCTTTTTCTTCTTCAGAGATTGAGTGACCCAAGACCATTTGTTGCCACAAGAAAGATGCAAAACTTGCTTACAGTTTCTGTACCGTAGGTTCATCATGCTGTTTATTTAATCTCTGCACTGCTAAAGCCATCTTTTTTACGTGGGGGGGGGGGGGGGGAGAGAAGACCGAGCACTGTTCTTTTAACCTGGCAGCTTCTACGGATCCTGTGTTCTAGAAGTATCGGTGTTACCTGTTCTTTAAAGTAAACAAAGCAAGTCTGGGGAGGAGCATACTGTATGAACATGTCTCTGCAACACTGTCAATGTTGTGCTATGAATATGAGAAACTTCAAATTAGACCGGTCTTGATAGTTACACTCGCCATCGCCAGGAACTACGATTATAATGGCTTTCTTTATCACAGTAAGACGGAATAGGTGCCAAACTACAGATACTTTTGAAATATATGTTCTATCTGTGAGCCGAAATCTTCAATAAGATTCATGAATCCTGTTGCCAGATTGGCAAGGTACAGAGACGGATAACAACATGCTGGACGCTCTTCTCCTGAACGCCACCAGGATTGGCCACGCCTATGCGCTGCCCAAGCGACCCGAGCTGCTACAGATGGTTAAGGAGAAAAACGTTCCTTTGGAAGTGAACCCGTTATCTAACCAGGTATTTGTTCGAGCATGTTTTCTTCTGGCTGTTTTAGCACTTCTACTGTCTGTCGTCCTTAAACATCTTTTCACAACTGTTACCATTTATATGTGTTATGTTGTTCTTCCACCTGTTCTTGATTTTCCTCTGGTTTTTGTTGTTGTTCTTTCTCTTGTTGATCTTCCCCCTTGTTGTTGTTGTTGTTCTTGTTTCTGCTCTTGTTCTTCCTTTTTTGTCCCTCTTGTTGTTATTCTGCATCTTGTTGTTGTTCTTCTTTTTCTTCTTTTTTTTCTAAAATCTTCTTCTTCTTCTTCTTCTTCTTCTTCTTCTTCTTCTTCTTCTTCTTCTTCTTCTTCTTCTTCTTCTTCTTCTTCTTCTTCTTTTTCTTCTTCTTCTTCTTCTTCTTCTTCTTCTTCTTCTTCTTCTTCTTCTTCTTCTTCTTCTTCTTCTTCTTCTTCTTCTTCTTCTTCTTCTTCTTCTTCTTCTTCTTCTTTTTCTTCTTCTTCTTGCTCTTTCCCGTCCAATCTTCACAGCTGTCACCAAGTTCTCGAGTCAACTCCTTCTCATAACATGCCCCAAAACACTGACTGTCTAATCACTGTAATCAGTTTATGGTTTTTCAAATGTTTGGTGGAAAGCGCCTCCGTAGATGATGTCAGATTATAATTCCTGTAAAATGTTATGGCAGGCCGATGTAACTATATTCTTAGTTTCATGATAAACTTGATTTTACGGAGATGGACAATTTTGAAATGTGTGTTATAAATTACAGTGCACGGATGTTCCTAAATTTTTAATTTTGTTTAGAACTTTATGGTTGGCAGTTCTGGCTGTTTATTAAAACTTTAGTCAAATTGTTATTTTATGCAGTTTTGTATAATCTATTGTGTGTTATTAAATTGTATAAAACGCAAATATTGCTGTGTTTTCAAGTTCATGTTTAAACGTTGACATTTAACGATTCTGATATAGTCTCACTTTATGCAAATCTCTATGGCACACCATCGTTGCTAAATTCTCAGTTTCCTGTTCAACTTCCTGTCCTGCAGATGCTTCACCTGGTCTCGGATCTCCGCAATCATCCAATGGTCACTCTGATGGCTGAGGACTTTCCCATTGTCATCAGCTGTGACGACTTCGCCGTTTGGGAAGCCTTGCCTCTGTCCCATGACATCTACGTGGCGTTCATGGACATGTCTGCCCGGGATGCCGACCTGACCTTTCTCAAACAGCTGGCTATTAACTCCATCAAGTTAGTTCATTTTCATTTCTATGTAGTTATTTTTTTCTTCTATCTATTTAATTCTAATTTCAATCTAGTTAAATTGTAATTCTATGAAGTTAATTCTAATTTCTATCTAGTTAAAATTTATTTCTATCTAGTTAATTCTCATTTCTATCCAATTAATTCTCATTTCTATGTAGCAAATTGTTATTTCTGTCTAGTTAATTCTAATTTCTATTTAGTTAATTTTAATTTCTATCTAGTCAATTCTCATGTCTATCTAGTTATTTTTTATTTCTATCTAGTTAATTCTCATTTCTATCTAGTTAATTCTCATTTCTATCTAGTTAATTTTTATTTCTATCTAGTCAGTTCTCATTTCTATCTAGTTAATTTTTTTTTCCAAGTTGATTTTTTTCTATCTAGTAAATTCTCATTTCTACCTAGTTAATTTTTATTTTCATCTAGGTTACTTTTTATTTCTATCTAGTCAATTCTCATGTCTATCTAGTAATTCTATAAAGTTAATTCTAATTTCTATCTAGTTAACATTTATTTCTATCTAGTTAATTCTCATTTATATCTAGTTAATTCTCATTTCTGTCTAGCAAATTGTTATTTCTGTCTAGTTATATCTAATTTCTATTTAGTTAATTTTAATTTGCTGTCTAGTCAATTCTCATTTCTATCTAGATAATTTTTATTTCCATCTAGGTTACTTTTTATTTCTATCTAGTCGCTTCTCATGTCTATCTAGTTAATTTTTATTTCTTTCTAGTTAATTCTCATTTCTGTCTAGTTAATTCTCATTTCTTTCTAGTTAATTGTTATTTCTATCTAGTCAGTTATCATTTCTATCTAGTTAATTTTTTTTCCAAGTTAATTTTTTAAAATCTAGTCAATTCTCATTTCTACCTAGTTAATTTTTATTTTCATCTAGGTTACTTTTTATTTCTATCTAGTCAATTCTCATTTCTATCTAGTTAATTTTGATTTTTATCTAGGTAATTTTGATTTCTAACTGTTTAGCGCGGGTATGTATTAATGTTTAAGGGGACGTCATGATTATCAGGTGCCTTACCGACTGGCATGGGCGATCATGCCTCTTCACAATCTCCGATCCCCTGCAGCATGTATCAGTTCGTGTGCCGACACACTTCCATGCCATGCATCAAGACTGTCAAGCATCTTCTCTCGTTGTCTTCCTCTAACTATTCTTCCACAGATCTTTGCAGTGGTCACAAAATGTTTCACATTTCCTCTTCTTATAACATGGCCGAAAAATGATGATTGTCTTCTTCTGATATCTGTGATAAGTTGTCTTCAAGCTCCTGCCTCTTTCAAAACCTCTTGATTGCTCTTTTTGGCTGTCCAGGGTACTGTAAGCATTCTTCTATTAAACCACATATCTAAGGCCTCAAGAACGTGTTTGGCCTGCCTACCGATTGTCCAGGATTCACAGCCATATGTTAAAACTTGATGTATGCAGCAAGCAAGAATTCGTTCCCTAACCTTCAATGACAGTAATATATTGCATAAGATGTTCTTTATTTTTTAAGTGGATGTAGTGCGGGGAAAAGAAAATAGTTTCCAGTTTGCTGATGAAAAAAAAAAAACAACAACAACACACACACACACACACACACACACACACACACACACACACACACAAACAGTAAAAACTAAACAATAACAACAGCAACACAATTAGCCTGCTCTACTACACATTTTGCCTTTCTCGTAACTCTATATAACTGCTCACTGTAACAACAGGTATAGCGTCATGGAAACCAGTCAGAAGGAAGCTGCAATGAACCTGTGGGAAACCAAGTGGAACCAGTTTATACACGAGGTGGTCCAGGAGCAAAATGCAGGTAGTGGCTCCACAGACGAGACTGTGTAGAATTCCAAATCTGTCTGTTGTCTGGATGTCGCATGATGATAGTGTCAATTAAACTGATTCAACTCGTTCAATACTTGGGTGACCATACGCAGGGCCATGCCGAGCTATGGTACAGACAGGCAAATGTCTAGTGGCGGCATACGTAACGAAATCAAAATACAATATGAACATTTGAGGGGCGGCATTTTGAAGACTTGCATCATAATGAGAAAATATATAGCACGGCCCTGACCATACGTCCCGTTTTTATCGGGCAATCCCGTTTTGTTAGGAATGCCTCGGCCTTCTTGTCGGCACCCCCACACCCCTTTTTTTCACCCCATAAGCAAATTGTCCTGTTTAATACAAATGTAATAATTGGCCCCAGAATAGAACAGACACTGATAGTTACACAAGTTAGTTGCGTATCCTTTACGTCCAGTAGTTTACCATTGCTTTCTGGACTGTCGGCTTCTCGATACAACTTGTCGAAACCAACATAAGTCGCAAGACCTGCAGCTAAGATCGAACCCGGCACCTCGACATTACGAAGCGCGTTCGCAACGCCTAAGCCACAGATGCCGACATAAATACCTATATCTGTAGACCTTAAAAGAATTGACAGAATCGGGAACACACTGAAGGACACAAGGATAAAATAACAAGGAGAATAAACCGGATGGAGGATGACCCAAAAAGAAGAATATAAAGAAGATAAAGATAAAAGGAAGAACACATTGGGACACAGACAAGAAGGAGCGGTGTTTCTACAGGGACAGGAACATAAAGCCAGCGAGCTGGCGAACATGCCACATTCTTAGCAACCGAAGAAGCTAATAAACAGGATCACAAATATAACTGAAGAGAGTTGACGGCTCGCGGCCAACAGCATGTTGAACGTGTTCGAGTTTGTAAACTATTTTTCTAGAATGTAATGGAATGGAATTCATATTTAAAAAAAAAACTTTTAATTCCTGAAATGTGATTAGATGAATTTTTATTAAATTTTTTTCTTAATGGAGTTAAAGAGCACACATTGTTTCGTTTTTTAACTACAATTGATCAGGTTATAAAACAATTGTCGAGGGAATAATTAACCCTTTCACCACGATGACCTAGAAAAGCATGGGTTGGTGGGTGTGGGGTGGGGTGGGGGAGGGGTTTAAACCGACTTTCAGCTGAAAATATTAGTCACCACCCTACAGAGCGATCAGTGACAAATCTGTTTTTGGTGCCCATATGTTTACTTTCTACCTGTTGTATGTCTGTATTGAGTGTGTATTGTTTCTTGCATATTTTCAGGTGTAATTTTGCCATGCATACGTGTATGTATTTTTAATTTATATTCATGCTTTAATTTTGAATATATGAAAATAAAACGTCTTATGAAGTTACTCGTATGATAGTATTATTATCATTTAGCCAGATTGTTGTCAAACTTCACGTCAAATGTTATTTCCGTCAACAGGTCAAAAATCGTCACCTGCCAATTGCAATCGAGAACAGTTAAGTTTTCTAGCAATTTTAATACTGTTGACTGTTCACTTAAATGTGTACTAACACTTTAATAATATTCACATTTAGTGAGGGTGAAATATGAGCAGACATCTAGACAGTTCTAGGCCTTGTGTATTTTAAGCCACAGAACAAGTTGCTGAGGCTACCCCCCCCCTTCCGCCCCTTTCCTCATCTCTACCTCTAATAAATGTTAGGCTGTTTGATTCCCCCATCCCTTTTTCCTTTACAATTTGACAAAGGGGTAGAGAGTGAAAGTGCGCACCCGACCCCTCTTTTAAAGTATTTGTTAATATTTTTTATATATATATATTTCAAGTATATTATTATATTTATTGGACATTCATAACGTATACGCAATAATGATGTCGATAAAAAAAATAATAACCATGACTATTACTGCGCACTAAAACAAGGCTTACGCCCACCGAGACCGTCTCCACACCCTGCACAATTATAGTTTGCTTAGTCCTGTGACCTGCCCTTGCCCCCTTTCTCAATCATAAATCGCTCGACGGGTTTTCCATCCGTACTCACATGTACCCGAAATTAAGCGCGGATACGAGGTCGGACCAGGCACTACACAGATCACAGATCTACACAACTTCCTTTCACCCCTAGGGACCCCGCTGCCTAGGTTGAAAATTATTGGGCTAGACGCGCGTCTGTCATCCTGAAGGGCTTGAGTTCGAATCCTTACTATACGGATTTGAAAAACTAATTGGTCTTGACTCCTAGTTCGGACGAACATAAACTGAATAGCAGGCGAAAGTCTTCGTCCTCAGCCGCGAATGATTGATGGTTACACCTGGCTGCTGTCGACGTTACAAGTGCCTTAATTATAACTTCCTTTGAGACTGAACAGGGTATCTAGGATCTACCTTGTTAGTCTGCCATTTAGACTGAGAATTGTTAATCTTAGGATTTATGCTAAATAATAAGGTAGCAGCCCAGAGTCGACAAACTGATCGGTTGATAGATCGATGCACTGGAAGGTAAGGTCAGACGGTGTGCTGTTTACCTCATCACCTGCAGACTGGTGAATCTTCTCCTTTCTTTAGTCCAGTATAAGTCCAGTATAAGTACAAATGAAATCAGTTTCGATATCATTTAACACCCCGTTTTAACTTCCTTTCACTCCTAGAGACCCCGCTGCCTAGGTTGAAAATTATTGGGCTAGAAGCGCGTCTGTCTCCTGAAGGGCTTGAGTTCGAATCCTTACTATACGGATTTGAAAAACTATTGGTCTTGACTCCTAGTTCGGACGAACATAAACTGAAAAGCAGGCGAAAGTCTTCGTCCTAAGCCGCGAATGATTGATGGTTACACCTGGCTGCTGTCGACGTTACAAGTGCCTTAATTATAACTTCCTTAGAGACTGAACAGGGTATCTAGGATCTACCTTGTTAGTCTGCCATTTAGACTGAGAATTGTTAATCTTAGGATTTATGCTAAATAATAAGGTAGCAGCCCAGAGTCGACAAACTGATCGGTTGATAGATTGATGCACTGGAAGGAAAGGTCAGACGGTGTGCTGTTTACCTCATCACCTGCAGACTGGTGAATCTTTTCCTTTCTTTATTCCATTTTCTGTTTTCCGCTGCTAGGTTAAACTGGTGATCGGTTTCCCAGCTAGGGCACGCTCGGTTGCCAGGTATGCTGTGATGTTGTGATGTCTCAAGATATCATTTGACTGCCTCTATCCATTACTTTTTGGTCGTCCCCTAACTCTTGGTATTTAAATTTTTATCTTATAAGCTTTCTTTGCTTGCATCAGCGGATTCATTCTCAATAAAAGACAAAACCAATTCAGTCCGTTTTCCAGTTAATTTTATTAAAGGCATTGTTCCAATTGTTCTTGTAATTTCTTCGTCTAGTGCTGAAGAAATTACTTTAAAAATCCCAATAATGCAAATTCCCATTAGGTTACCAAGCACAAAAGTTTGGTCCCAGCAGGGATGTATTATTATCAGTCCCCGGTTAGCAGGGATTGTATCTAACACGAAATCCATTTAAGCCCCTGGAAATTCGTATTAACAGTGTTTAGTTATGTAACTATATGTCGAGCATCATATGGCTGGTAGATAAAAAATGCTGACTAAAGAATCAACATCATAACACTTGGCACACTCTCATAAGCGCTCCGCCCCCATCTTCCACAGCAAGCGAAGAGTTCTGATGGAAGCAGTAGCTGTCTGATTGTACACCCGTCTCGCCTTTCACTTGAGTGTTGACCGTCCGCCAGATCCCCTCGTCACTCCCAGAAGCGTCATTCTCCTCAGACTGTAATGATCTATTTATGCCTCCGCGATCTTCACCTGCTCCCAAAGAGCTCTCATAATATCTAGCTTGTCATATATCAGCTCACCACCAAGTGGTGCAACACTCCTCCGTCTGCCTGTTCGTTTCCCAAAACACCAGCACAAGTGGGGGAAAATATCCAAAGGACGCTAACTACTCGGTACCTTTAAATCGATGCTTGCCACTCTGCACCTGCCATGCCTGTCTCCAACTTTCTCAACATACTATTTAAGTCAGTTACAATCACGACATGCGAATCCCGATAAATTAATGATGGAAAAAGCGCCCCTTGCTGACTTTACTATCTGGCTTAGTAAATACTAGAAGTTAGCAAAAGACACACGTTTTTACGCCCTCATGCGTACTTGGCATATAGGGCTAGACCTATATTTTATATACCAACCGGCACTCGATGGGTGATGTAGACTTCACCTGGTACCGACTTGAGGCTGGGTCGACCTGGGAACCAAGGTCATGTATGAAGAAAGTAGGACATGCGTGAGGGTCTGAACCCACGATCTTCAGATCCGCAGTTGAGTGTCAATCGTTACACCCCGCCACTCTCCTTTGTAAGCAAGGGAAGTTTAAGATATATTTCGTTAAAACTTTAGTAAAAGAAAATTTTCCTTATATAGGTGTCTGCTGCACAAGAGTGAGGAAAGAAGAAATAGTATATTCGACAAGGAAACGGTTACTGACTAAGGTTAGCTCGAAAATCGCACTAAATACCAGATGTTCACATACAGCGTGTCTGCCGTAGCCTGCTGGACATGTTTTAAAATTAGCGGGAATAATTTTTTTTAAAAAGATAATTTTAGTATTAAACTTGTGAAATAAAGTTATATTGACGTCTAATAAAAAAAAGAAAAAACCTCGTCCGTGTTTTTTGTTGCTGTTTATTTCTGTTTGTCAGTGTTGTCTGTTGATTGGTTAATATTGCATTATTAGCCATCTTTATTAGCAGTATCAAGTGCTTGACCGACTAGCGTGGGCGACAGTGCTTCTCCAAGTATTTTATCATCAATCAGCATATCCTTTACAGAACGTCGCTCTCTTTACGGCACACCTGAACATTTGTCTTTCTATAGCCAGGTAGCTCTCTATTCCTTTATGACAAGTGCATCTTCAATGTCCAGTTAGCTTTATATTCCTTTATGAACAACGCATCTTTAATATCCAGTTAGCTCTCTATTCCTTCACAGACAACTCATCTTCAATGTCCAGTTAGCTCTCTATTCCTCCATAGATAACGCATCTTCAATGTCCAGTTAGCTCTCTATTCCTTCACAAACAACTCATCTTCAATGTCCAGTTAGCTCTCTATTCCTTCACAGACAACTCATTTTCAATGTCCAGTTAGCTCTCTATTCCTCCATAGATAACGCATCTTCAAGGTCCAGTTAGCTCTCTATCCCTTTATCTACAACGCATCTCTAATGTCCAGTTAGCTCTCTATCCCTTTATAAACAACGCATCTTTAATGTCCAGTTAGCTCTCTATTCCTTTATAGACAACGCATCTTCAAGGTCCAGTTAGCTCTCTATCCCTTTATAAACAACGCATCTTTAATGTCCAGTTAGCTCTCTATTCCTTTATAGACAACGCATCTTCAAGGTCCAGTTAGCTCTCTATCCCTTTATAAACAACGCATCTTTAATGTCCAGTTAGCTCTCTATTCCTTTATAGACAACGCATCTTTAATGTCCAGTTAGCTCTCTATTCCTTTATAGACAACGCATCTTCAAGGTCCAGTTAGCTGTCTATCCCTTCATGAACAACGTATCTTTAATGTCCAGTTAGCTCTCTATCCCTTCATGAACAACGTATCTTTAATGTCCAGTTAGCTCTCTATCCCTTCATGAACAACGCATCTTCAATGTCCAGTTAGCTCTCTATCCCTTTATGAACAACGCATCTTCAATGTCCAGTAAGCTCTCTATTCCTTTATAGACAACGCATCTTTTAGGTCTAGTTTGCTCTCTATTCCTTCACGAACAACGCATCTTAAATGTCCAGTTAGCTCTGTATTCCTTCATAGACAACGCATCTTCAAGGTCCAGTTAGCTCTCTATCTCTTTATGAACAACGCATCTTTAGTGTCTAGTTAGCTCTCTATTCCTTTATGAACAACGCATCTTCAATGTCCAGTTAGCTCTCTTTCACTTGATGAACAACGTATCTTTAATGTCTTTTATCCGATACCGCGGAGGTCGGACTCTGTATTGTTTTCCGGAAACTGTTCCCTCTATCATCGTTCTGTCCAGGCCACCCTGACCCTTTCCATGGCCAAAATACCTCAGTTTTCGTGACAGGATGCTGATTGTGAGCCAATTCTCCTCGATGCTTAGACCATGTGGATGTTGGTGTTGCCTTTTTTCTGTGTCCATAGTTATTCTAAGACAGCTGTTGTAGCATTTCAGATAAAAAGCTCCGACTTTATTCTTCAGACATCGAGAAAGAGATTGTGACTCAGATCCATAAGTTGCCTCAGGAAAAAGGCGCGATCTTAAAATATGTACTTTATATCTTCTCAACTGGGCCTTTTTAATGTACCTGTGGAGACTTTAAGGTTATATAATTCTGACCGTTATGCTGCTATCGAATATCTCGTCTACACAACTTTGGAGCTTTGAATACGATCACTCACCGCTGGAGCCTTTATCGTTGTTTCATCGTCTCGCTGTAGCCTGTAGCGTACATCCTCGATGGATTAAACACTACGTCAAGGTTGGAGCCTTAATCCTGATCGTATCTGTCTCAGTTCAAACGCTTTTTTTTTTTACTACTTTTCCATTGCTAAAATAGCCTTTAGCAGTGGATCAGTCATTTATAACGTCTGTCACACAACTTTTTGGAAGTGTTATGTTTGGTAAGTCACTTGTATATTCTTTTGCACTGTGATTACCATAGTTTTGACTGTGTTTTCCTCTAAATTATGTTGCTCTATTCTCTGTGTGTGGTTACTCATATACGATCTTTTTATTCCTCTCTCATTGACGATATGCTCAAATAATAGTATTAGACGATGTCCAGGATTACTGAATTTCAGAGATAGGCCGAAGTGTTGATCTACAAAATATTGACCTCCTCGAATTTGCCGAAACTCTAATGAAAGAGAGTAGAAAAGGAGAAGGCAATGGGCGCTAAAAAGGCCACCGAGAACGCCATGAAAAGTTGGAGCTGGAAAAATGACGAGTCTGAGAGAGGCCATTTAGATAACACAATGCTCTCTAAAGAACAGGGTATTCAGGGTAACAAATTTCCTGCCAACTTCACCGGCTGCACTGTTTGTTTCTCTTGACGTCACTAACATTTGAGCTACCCCACAGGCAACAAAAAAGGGATGATGATGATGATGGTTGATCGGCACGAGAGAGATTTGTGCGTGGCACTGGTGCCATGCCTTGTTACCTATGCCGTGGACTCCATCGAAGTCCGCCAGTTGCTTAATAACGCTATGTACTCAACTTAGTAGCCGGGTGACAGAACCTCCTTTCAGTCTATCTATAGAGAAACTGCAAAGGCTATTGTCAGAGGTAAACACTTGCCACGAAAAGAAACAGTCTTCGTCTTCTTCTTCTTTTCTCCCCTCCTAGAATGCTTCATGGCGTCAGGACAGGAAGAGACCTCTAGAGCGGGCCCTTTTGTTCGCTTCGCATACTTTTTAGTGTCTCTGATATTTCTGCGGTCCACCTTCTACGTAGTCGACCAATGGGTCTTTTACTGTTGCATCTGTATTACATTGCTCTCTGTGGTGCTCTTGCATCATGTCAGTCTTGTAACATGGCCAAACCATTTGATTTGTTGTCTACCTGTAAAGCTGAATATTGGTTGTGTGCCGATTCTCCTCTTGATATCGTCGCTCCTAAGTCGATCTTTCCTCGTTACACCTAGTATATTAAGTAAATGTTTTATTTCTGTCGTGACTATTTTCCTTCTGTCTTCTGAAGACAATGTCCATGTTTGACATTGATAGCAGAGCTTTGGTAAGAATATTGTGTTGAAGTGTTCTTTTAGTGTTCATATTCGCATGCTTGCATTTTGAAATTGGTGCCTTTTGGCCTAAAACTTTATTTTCTTCATTGCAGATTTGTTGGATTTCTTTATTCATTTTTCCGTCTTCTGAAAAAAAAAAAAAAAAATTTCTTCGCAGATATGTGCAATCGTTTGCCTGCTTTAATTGGTGTTCATCAGTTTTTATATTGGTGGTTCTTCCTTTTCTGGAGAATGTCATTACTATTATAGAAACAATAAACCACCCTATCCATACTGATACGGACACTTAGACTTCTCTGCAGGCAGACAATGAAAACAGGCAGACTGTCGCACCTTACAAGAGTGTAACACAGCAAGCTGTAAGAAGGAGACGTTTCTGTAGAGATTCAAGAATAATAATCAGCTTGTGTATGTGTGGACTGTGTTACATTTCCTGGGAAGTAAATGCGGCCGTCGCGATGCTGACCACATCACCCACAAGTACCAAGTGATTGGTCTGTAAAATATCGGTCTAGCCCTATATACCCAATACGCCTGAAGGCATGGAAACTGGTCCTGTACTTTATGTAATATTCCCACATAGAACTTCCCAGTCATAGCGGTTGCTGAAACAGGACTGCAGTCCAGCAGTGGATGAACAACCAGAACTTTCTGCCAGAGTTTACAGATGGTGAACGCGAAGAAGAAGAAGATATTACCGACATGACATGAAGTACAAGGTTTTCACATATTCTAGGCTGATAAATAATGCTGCAGACGTTACACATATACTCCATATATAAACTATTCATTCACAAGAGACGCACGCCAGAACTGAAAACAAGAATTGACAAGCAGAGTTTGGGCTCCTCTTCTGTGACCTCAACGATGTCGCATTTGACCAGTCTTGGGCTCCAGGATGTTTTACTTCTCAGAATGATTAGTGTGTTTCTCTTGGCGGCACTGACAGAAGGTGCTCCTGTGACTAGTGAGTACTTGCAGACGAGGACACAGCTGATAGCTACAGACAGTAGTCGAAGAATTGGCGGAAAACTGCCGTTGAGTGCAGACGAGCAGATCGTCAATGAAGTATTTATGAAGGTAAGAAAAGTATTACTTCTATTGGCTTAAATGTAAACAACAAAACAACATTGGTCTCACTCATTGTGTGCTTCTTTATTCGCTACTTACAACAACAACTGCAACTACTACAGCTGCTGCTACTACTACTACACTTACTACTAAAATCACTGCTACTAGTAGTGCTACTATTACTGCTGCTACAACCACTGGGGTACTGAAAAGAGCACATACTACAACCGTCTTTTCCATGCTCAGTCTACGAAGGCTCAGATGGCTGGGTCACACCTGGACAATGGAGGATGGCAGAGTCCCTAATGACCTAATTTATGGTGAATTAAAGACGGGTAGAAGATGTCGAGGCCGACCTCTACTACGTTATAAAGATGTGTCCAAGCGGGACATGAATGATACAGGTATTGATGTTGACCCATGGGAACAAAATGTCATGGACCGTGTTGTGTGGAAAGGGCATATCAGGAAGGGAATGAGAGTGAAGGAAGAAATGATTGCAGAAAAGATGAGAGGTGAGCGTCTGAAAAAAAAAACCGGATTAAACACAAATGTGGACAACAATAGTCATCACATGCTATCACTGCGGAAGACTTTTCTTGAAACGGGCGGATCTTGCTAGTCACACGCCATCGCCATAGGCGATGCCTCCACATAGCGCAATATGACACTATCGTCTGGAAAGACGGAAAGGTGCCAATCAGTCAGTCAATCACTGCTGCTACTACACTTACAACTGCTGTTACTGCTGCTACTGCAATTATTACTATAGTATGCTACTGCTGCTGTTATTACTACTGCTGCTGCTGCTACAACATAGAAAGAAGTAGAACAATAGAAGAACACAATAGACAACACAAAAACCGAAAGCTATAGTTACCGTGCCAGGAATCGAACCTGTCACCTCCGAATGGCGTGTGCGCCTAACTATGGAAACAGGCGCACAAAGAACATAGCCAAGTGGGCACCCTCCAAAAAAGGTGTCCACACTGGCATGTCTATCGTTCAGCCTGAAATCCACAGCTATGGAATAGGGAAAGATTTAATCTCAAACAACTGAAATTGTATCATAGGTTATATAAGTTTATATTATTGAAGAATAGGTCGAGTTACAAACACTGCAAAAATTTACAAACACCACCGACCGTAATGCTGTTGATTTATCACAGTAGCGATGCCCGCGGTTTCCGCTAAAGACCCAATGCTTCAAGCCAAGTATACAGACGAGGAAACATTACCGGCACACATTGGTCAATGCTCCTTTATTTGTAAACAACCGGGGGACTGTGTGGTCTCGTAGAATGCTGTCCGCGCCGAGTGCTAGAGGTTCCAGGCCCAATCCTCGGTAAGGGCTAGTTTTTTTTTTCCCACGTGAACTTAGACTTTTAGTACTGGGTAGTGAGATTGGAGGCGCGTGTGCATTGCTGAGCGCGTAAAAAAATCCCTTGGCAGTTGGATATCAAAATTATCCTGACGGCGCTGCCCGGGCACAATTTGGAGTTAAAAATATACCCACAGTATTTAAGGATCCTCGCCGGTGCTACAGAGCCTGTGCACTGTGCTGAGCTTCTTCGGACTAATTCTTGAGTTAAAAGAAGAACGGAGCACTTATAGGTTACTACCCTTGTGCCATTATAATGATCTTTAGTTCAAACCTGTTCAAACCTCATTTGTAAAACAACCAGGAAAAGAGGAGACTCATAGATGAGAGTCGTCGCAATCAAACACCGTATATTCCCGCGCAAAGTTTCTACATCTCCAGGCCGCTGATTGAGAATTCGACTTTGCTGAAGCTGATTCGTCGGATGCCCAAAGGTATGTGTTTGTAACTCGGTATGTCCAGTTTGAGGAATGGGTTCGAGTCTGTTCACAATTAAATATCTAAGTTCGGTGGGAAAGAAGCCAAAACTTAAAAAAAAAATATTTACAAAAGGGGGAGGGAATGGAAGTCAGTTCCCTTACTTAATTTCAGAGACAACAAAAAGGGGAAGAGGGTGGGGGTGGGGAGGGGGTTGGAGGCGGTGGGTTGGGGTGGGGGATGTTCCTCTCATGGTGCCTGAGTCTTATTAAAATGTATTGGGTTCCAAGGCCCCCATTCTCGGGAAAAACAAGAATAGACTCCACTGCAAGCATGTCGTACATGGCGAATTATTAGGGAAGTTTCTCTTGCAGTCGAATTACATCAGCCCCAGAGGGAATAACCAAGAGTCTGCACAGAAACAGATATGTAAAACGGAAGTGCACGCGAAACTCAAGTTTTGGAATAAGATAGAGGTAAAGAAATAGACAAACAACCAGAAATTTAAGCCGGAGATCACTGTCGGTGCACGTTAGGAAGAGTAAGCAGATTTAAGTGTATAATAATAGTAATAATTTATTGAATGTACGCTACAACGTACTAAACGAGAAAAGCAGGCTACAAGACAAGGGATTGACCAAGAAAGATATGGGTGACGGGAGTAAAAGAGACACTACAGAACGGCAATATGACATTAGTACAAGCGACACAATTAGCAATGAGCAAAAAAGAAGGTGCATCTAATTCCTCTCTGCGACGCTTTAGGGTACAAACCGTAGGATGCCATTCTTCATTCTCCAGGTGTGACACAGCCATCTTCGGAGGCTAAGCATTTAGAAGACTGTTGTAGTACCTGCTCTTTCCAGTACCTCAGTGTTTGTGATTTTGTCCTGCAACCTAATGCCAAGCATTCTTCTTT
This sequence comes from Candidula unifasciata, assembly GCA_905116865.2. NCBI lineage: Eukaryota > Metazoa > Mollusca > Gastropoda > Stylommatophora > Geomitridae > Candidula > Candidula unifasciata. The sequence goes on along the minus strand of CAJHNH020003465.1, from coordinate 23,267 downwards.
GGCATCTCTCGTGAAAGCTATTTAGCCGTCTCTCCTGGTACAAATATGTTGGCCAAGTTTCACTGCCATAAAGCAGAGTGCTGAAAACACAAGCCTGATAGACAAGAGTTTTTGTTTTAATTATGAGCTTTCTGTTCTTCCAAACTAGTTTTGTAAACGTACTCATTGATATTGTTGTCTTACCTATCCTGATGTTGATTTCTTGGTCCAGCGATAGTTTGTTACTCACTGTGGAACCCAAATAGGTGAAATGGTTTACTATCTCCAAATCTTCACCGTCAATGATGACTAAGTTCTATCATTGAAACCTTGCACCACAGCCTTTGTCTTCTTTCTGGTGACTGCAAGTCCTGTACAGATACGTATAAACTAAACAGTCAGACCATCTGTGTTGAAAATAAGAGTGATTGGAGCCCAGCTTTTACAGCATTAGACAATCCCGATTAGCAGAAAAATATCTTACACAAAGCTTAGATCAGAACCAGAGATGGTGGCTTATTATAAATCAGAAGAGAAAGCTAGTAACCTAAGAAATGAGTTGTCTGAGAAAGGCTGCAGGAGTGACTAGGAGAGGTAAAATCAGCAATGAGGTCATAAGAGAAACCATTGGTACTAAAAGTGTTTTAAATTACTCACAAATACAGTAAATGAATTCGTTTGCCCACTTAGAAAGAACGCTGTGTAACAAAGCATACAACAAACGAGGAGATGGACAAAGAGTACCAAGCAGACCAAAAAGAATATAGAAAGATAACATCAGAGAAGCTTTTCAACAGCACGATGTAACTATAGGGGAAGCGGCCTGACGAGTAAGAAGCAAAACCTTCTATCTCTCTCGTCACCCTACGATATAAAAGAGGAAGTGAAGAAGAAGATTAAAAAAAAAAGAGACGAAGAAGAAGAAGAAGAAGAAGCAGAAGAAGAAGAAGCAGAAGAAGAAGAAGAAGAAGAAGAAGAAGAAGAAGAAGAAGAAGAAGAAGAAGAAGAAGAAGAAGAAAAGGATGAAGAAGCAGAACAACAACAACAAAAAAGAGACGAACAACAGGAAGAAGAAAGAGTAAAAATAATGTTTTAGTCAGTACTTAACACATGTGATTAATCTCAGACTTCCACGATGATCGCATGTTAATCTAGCTTTCGTTGGTGAAATGTACAATACATAAATAGAATAGACAATGCAATTTTGGGTCTCAGTTGAAAGCATTCCTGATTTGAGCCTGTGCAACATGTTTATTTCCGCAATATTCAAAGACAATACATTTTTTCCAAACCATACAACCAGGGGCGGCGCTACATCTTCATGACACGTCAGTTACCAGCTTGGACTGGCTGATCAAGAACGCCACTTATCGCGATAATATCTACATGTGTGTGGCTGCCGATGGGTTGATCAATTTCCAGGCATTCCTGAACCCACCTAACAATTCAGGTATAGAAGTTAGTATTGCGTCATCATCAAATTATTCATAAATACTATCACTACTAGAATGACTGTCATCATTATCATCGTTGTCGTTGTCTTCATCATAATCACCACCATCTTCACAACTACAACTTCACCCACTACCATTATCACCATCACTAGACTACTTCACAGCATCATCGTCATTGACGTCATTAACCCAACCACCACCACCACAAAACCACCACCACCATCTTCATCATCGTTGTCACCACCACCATAATCACCACCACCACCATTGTCGTTATCATCATTATCACCACCGTTCCACCACCAACGCCGTATTTATTGTTCCCTCTTTTTTTTTTTAAAGCGAGGAAACAAATTCTGAAATTAGCGAGGGTCATCTGTTCAAGAACACAATCACGAGTGATGGGTCAAACGTTGCGGATAAAACGTGTTCGTCAGCCCGCGCCCGCGCGCGCGCGCACACACACACACACGCACACACACACACTAGGACACTGATAAATATATTGGACAAATTTATTTAAGATTTTTTTTCTGTGGTGTTTCGGATTATCTGAGCATTTATAAATAAGTGAAATGACATTTCAAAGACATATAAATATGACCTTGGGTATCTTCCATAACAAATTATTGAAAATTAAAGAATTATCGTAAAATATTTCAATCAATTATCGGGATTACCTGACATATAATTATTAAACTATAGGAATATCCGTATAAATATATATAAAAAAAATATGTTAATATTCAAATACACATTATTACACACATGGGAATGTCCGAAAACACAAATAAAACTGGAAATATCTGAAGACACATAAATACAATTATGGGAATATCCGAAGGCACATTATTAAAATAATTGTGGAATATCCGACAACACATAAATAAAATAATGACAATAAAGGAAGACACAGAAATAAAACTGATAGCCAGGTTCTGGGGTCAGACGACATAAAATAACATAGTTACGTAAGATAAGATTGTGTTGATTTCTTTCATTTGACACCATCTCAGGCCCTCGGAGTTTTCATGGGGAAATTCATGAAAAAAAACATACGCAATACATAATACATACAAAAAGGGGGAAGGGGCTACAGGATACAACAAACATACATTAAGGGGGGGGGGTAGCGCTAGTGTTTTTCGGTGGTCATTTCACACCCAGACACCCCTATACTAGTGGATGTTCCCGGTAATTACTCATTACGCAATCTCGAAATGACCAAGATAGGGTGAGGGAAAAAAAAACCATAATAAAAGTATATATACATAAAAATTAAAAAATAAAAACTTTTTCCAGCTTATCCATTTATTTCCCTCTCTGAAATCTGTTAGACTGTGTTTGGAGATCTGTGAGAGATGAAAGAGCTCGGGCAGAAGATATCGCTGCGTTTGATCTAAAGTAAGTATTTGGAAAGAAAAAAAAAAGACAGGTTTTATCAAGGAAGAATCGTAATTTGAGACTGTTAGAAATATTTACATTTAACATAGACAGCTGACAAACAGTCTGCAAGGCTAATGCACATACACACAGACAGATCGACGGCAGAACAGACGAACGGATGGATAGACTGATCAACAACTAGACAGGCATACACACAAATAGCTAGGCTGACGGACATGCAGTCATACAGTCATACAGACAGACAGACAGACAGACAGACAGACAGACAGACAGACAGACAGACAGACAGACGGACGGACGGACGGACGGACGGACGGACGGACGGACGGACGGACGGACGGACAGACAGACAGACAGACAGACAGACAGACAGACAGACAGACGGACGGACGGACGGACGGACGGACGGACGGACGGACGGACGATACGGACGGATAGATAGATGATGGATGGATGATAGATGGATGGATGGATGGATGGATGGATGGATGGATGGATGGATGGATGGATGGATGGATGGATGGATGGATGGATGGATGGATGGATGGATGGATGGATAGATAGATAGATAGATAGATAGATAGATAGATAGATAGATAGATAGATAGATAGATAGATAGATAGATAGATAGATAGATAGATAGATAGATAGATAGATAGATAGATAGATAGATAGATAGATAGATAGATAGATAGATAGATAGATAGATAGATAGATAGATAGATAGATAGATAGATCACTACTATAACTACCACTGCTACCACCACTACTAGTACCATCACCACACCACCACTACCATAACTGCCACTACCACTTCCCCCACCACCACTACTACTATCACCGCACCCACAAAAACCTTGAATACCTACCCTAACACTACTTTGAATCCAATATTGTTTCCTCAGTTTAAAGAGAAATTTGTCCTTGCTAGTGTCTGACCCCCTGACTACATACATCGACAACGCTGATGTCTGGAGGAGATTTGATCGCTATTTCTCACAGGTATCCGCCCACTGTCTTTGTCACTGCTCGATGTATAATAAGCAGATACATAAAACTGATCGACATTTTTAGAAGGAAGTAGAGAGACAAAAGGACATACAAGACAACATAAACATCGACCGCTATATTGCCTGAAATCGAACTGTCTCCCCAAATGACGTCTGCGCCTCGTTGCAGAAGCAAGTGTTCTAATACGCATGACCACTCGACATCCTTAAAAGGGTGTCACCGTAAGTTAGGTGTATCATAGTCTGATTTAGTTGTTTCTGTTGTTAGATGGTTAAGCCATTTGACACGTGCGATTCGTACGGGTGATCATCTCAGGTGATCATCTCCAGAATTCTAGACAATCATAACGCCATGTGTCAGTTACTATAATGTTCCTCTTTAAGGGGTACATAAATTATTAGTTTACAAAATAAAATAAAAATCGCCGCTTTAAGAAAACAGCAGCATCTGCGCAATTATAAATTTTGAAAACTATAAGGGCGTGGGAAATATAAGGACACACGCACGCGCGCGCACACACACACACACACACACACACACACACACACACGCACACATAATTTGTGTTTTAGAGAAATTTTTAAAGTGTGAGCCTCGACTTTTGAAACACACTGTAGTAAGTGAACGACACTTTTCACGCCAGTGGCGAATCATGCGTATGTTGCTAGATTGATATGTTTATCAGCCAACCGGCTCTCGGGTAATGAGTGGTCAGTATCACGACGGTGGCCTTCCTTCCCAGGACATTATCTTGTACCCACTTTAGACTGTCTATATTCATTTTGTGCCGGGGATCTCCAACCTTTTTCAAGAGCCTCAGGCCCCTTTAACTATATGGCAAGACCCTCACCCCCTTTTCCCTTCCCGCCCCAACATTATAAAATGTGATTTAAAAGAGGACAACTGATTCAGCAACAAGAGAAACAGAAAATATGGAGGTACGTTTTGGTCAGAATTAACTCTTGATCTATAATTAAAAGCACCTGCTATCATAAGAATTTAATTTTGATCAGTACCTTTACAAACTCCTCATGACAAAAATAGGTCAATGGCTTTGTATTTTATAATTTTGAGAAGTAGTTTATTTATAAATTATATTTGAAAAACCAAAGTGTTATTTTGTAATTTGAAATGTACTAATTCACCTAGTTTCAAAACTGCTTGACACCCAATTGTAACCTTTTCACCTCCCTTTCCCCCCCCCCCCTTTTTTTTATAGAGACCATTGTTCAACACACATGGTAGACTAAGGCGCTGTGTGGTCTCCAGGCTTGGTGTCTGCCTCGAGTGCTAGAGGCCCGGGTTCAAGCCTGAGTGAAGGCTAGAATTTTTTTCACGTGGACTTTTAGTAATTCCCCCGTGGTCTCAGGGTAGTGAGACCGGACGCGAGTGGTATTGTTGCGCACGTTAAAGATCCCTTGGCATTTGGAAAGAGTAGCACAACATCGCTGCCTGGAGAAATCTTGGAGCTAAAAATCTACCCACATTATTTCAGGAGCCTCGCCGGTGCTACAGAGCCTGTGCACTGTGCTTGTCTTCTTCAGACTCAGGCTTGAGTTAGTAGAAGAACGGAGCACTTATGGGTTACACTCTTGTGCGATGATGTTGATCCATTACATAAACATAAAACATGGTAGCATTAGAACGTCTTTGAAAATGTCATGATTGCTTCTTCAGGTACAGAACTTGATTTATTACACTCCGATCTTCAGAGACTACTTCTGGAGAATGCTGGAAGAGGTTCGCAATGAGAACGTCCAGTACGTTGAGATTAGGAGTGGCTTAGACGGGGTAAGTTTTGTCGCTTGAAGCAGTTGTACTTTGTAGAATCTTAGAGTGATTAATACTTTTAGAGATCGTTTTGTAATAGTGGGATGTATCGGCCGACCGAACAGCACAGAGATATCGCTGTCCTGCTGTAAACGAGCAGAACGCAGTTACATTTTCGGATGAAACCAGAAGAAGAAGGTATCGTGTTATCTCCCTTTACCCCAGTGGTTTCCAATGCGCCATCTAGAGGTGGGGCAAGAATAGACTGACTGCATCTTAACAAATGTGTCGTAGATGGAGACTAAGTAAGGTTGTGAAATAGGTTATGTTGCGAAGATAGGTGCAGATATCGCACCTGGCTATAAACCACAACAAAGCGTGACAACGTGACAAAGAGAATAAGGAGGATGATGTCGATGATGATAATAATAATAATAATATGATAAGTAATGTACAAAAGATGTGAAAATAATATAATTTCACTGTCAACACTAACGTAGCTTGTGTACTTAGATCTTCCTGTTTTTCTTCTCCTTTTTTTCTTCATCACCTTATGCTTACTTTTTTTCTTTATTTTCTCTTGTATCGCTTCGAAGGTCGATGGAGTTATAAGGTTCTGCTTCGTGCTCTTTTGGTCTGGTTTTATCCTTTTATGTTGTTCGTGGTCTAGTTGGTGCTTTTTGTCGTCTCCTCCTATGGTGCATGCACTATGTGGTCTGGGGTCATAAGGAATTCTCTCTAAATATGCAAACGATTTGATGTTCTGTCTCTCTGTGTAATTTAGAAATGATTTTTTTTCTCTTGCGCCCTCGTTTGTGAATTTATCTCTTTTAATCCACCAACAATGGTGACACAATGAAAGAAATTAAACGGCGACTATCAATTGCTCTTCAAAGACTAAAACAACCGAATAAATTATGGAATTGTACAGATAGAATTACAAAGGTTAGATTTTTAAGAGCATGCATCTTTCCCATTGCAACATACGCCTGTGAGACCTGGACACTTACTAAACAAGCGGAACAGCGCATAAATGCATTTGAATATAAATGTTACAGACAGGTTCTAAGAATATCTTGGGTAAAGAAAAGAACAAATGCATCCATACTTCAAGAGCTGAATATTGAAGAGGGTTGGCTAGTAAAGACAATAAAACAAAGAAAATTTAAATATTTTGGTCACTTGAAACGTCATGGAAGTCTAGAACAATAATGGAGGGGTATATGCCTGGGAAGAGAGGAAGAGGAAGGCCAAGGAGAAGATGGGTGCAGGATGTGGCAGATGATCTCCAGATGGGTGAATCAGACGCAGGACATCTTGCTCAGGATAGGAAGGTTTTCCGGAGGGTTGTTATGGCAGCGAGGTTCCGCGAGGGACATGCTACTGAATGAATGAATCCCTCTTAGATCAATTGAAAAAGATAAACACAGGCGAGACAGTAAGGTCGACGAAATTGCGTAATTCTTTCTCACCTTAAACCAACGCACCGCAAAAGTCACCTTGTCATTGAGCTGCACATTTGGCAGAATATATACTGTATATAAGGCATCGAAGTGACCTTAGTCTTCAAATCAAACTTAAGCGATACATATCTGCAGTGTTTTCGGCTTTGCTGTATGCTTGTGAAACATGGAGTGTACACACACGCCCTGCAAAGAAGCTCAACCACTTCCACACTGTTTGACAAAACAACATGCTGAACATCAAGCGGGAAAGCAATGTTCCAGATACTGCTGTAAGGATAGAGCTGGCATTTCTAGCATTGATACAATCCTGATACAGTTAAGGGGTCACAACAGGAAATTTTTTTTTTAATTTTATTCACAATGTTAGACCAAATATTTTATAATGGTCATTTGTAGGGATGTATGCTGATACATTTGTACACTTCAAGTTTAAAAAAACATGGTTGCCAAGGCAACAGCCGCCATCTTGATGAAAAAACGACATGTACTTAGTCAGCTGAAATTCCAAAAAACAAACAAAGGTATTGAGAAACAGATGATTGATTCATGAACTTTAAACCTACGTTTAGGGTCTTGGCTAGTTTATTTACTTCAAAAATGTTTGTTAATATTTTTTTTTAGAATATTTAAATTTAGGTATGTTGAAAAAATACAAAAATGTAGCAATCAAATGCTGCCAAATAATAGAACCAATGAAATGTTGGTATGGCTATGATTCTATTAGTTTCGTATATTGTCGGCAAAGCTCGCAGGTGCTTTCGTATATAGAGAAATGAAAAGGTGTTTGGACGGCGGTAAAAATGAAATACAACATGCCCTATATTAATATTTGGAAACAGCTGTTGCTATGTGTCAAACATTGCTATTTTGTGGTACAAAATTTATTTTATCCCCAAAAAATACATGGGGTGGTGTCTTTAGCATCAACTTTTCAACGCTATATTGTTCACAAATGACACAAATCTTGTATGTAATCTATTCTACGAATGTCGAACTTTACAAAAACGAACTAATTGAAAAGGGATATTTTTGTCACAAATTGACAAAAAATTCCGTGTAGTGACCCCTTAAGACCTAATTGGCAGGTCACCTCGTCGTGTGCCAGATCATCGGCTCTCAAAAAATAATCGTGTGTGGTGAGGTACGAAAAGGTAGACACTCTCATGCTGGCCAGAAAGAAAAAAAAAAGCACGCTTGAAGGACATGCATTACTTAAAGCCAATACAATCCCTGACATTTGGGAGGCTGCCGCACAAGACTTGTCTTCATGGTGAACGTCTATCCGAAGTGGCCCAGCTACAGCCAGGCATCTAAGGCTAGGGTATCCTAAACTATTCTTTGTCGCGGCGCCTTATTTTTTCCAATTAAAATTGTCCACGCAAAATAATGACTATTCGTATGGAAGAGATAAAAAAAAAAAAAAATTGCGTCTCTTCGAATATTTCGCGGCGCCCTTGTAACTAGGTCGCAGCTCCCGGGGGACGCCGCGGCGCACAGTTTGGGAATCACTGATCTGAGGGGGAGGAAATAAACCCAAGAAGGCAGACTAAAAAGAAAAGTATAACAGAGCATGTAGCGACAGAAACCGTTCCTTGTCTGGATTGTTCTAGATCCTTCCAGGCTCATATTGGGCTTATAAGTCATTTCCAGACTCATATTCAATCAACTATAGTTTCATGACAGATGAAAGAAAGAGTGGTCCTCATTAACTGAAAGACGAGCAACACAGATCAATCATCACAATGCACAGTGATAACCCACTCTTTTCTTTCCCTGTCCAAACGGCAGGTCTTTGACTTAGACGGGACTGTCTACGACGCCGAGTTTGCTGTCCAGATTTACAAAAACACATCTGCAGAGTTTGTGCGACAGTATCCAGATTTCAGCGGTGCTAGGATCATCATGTCTGGGTTCAAGTAAGAAACACACTAAACAGTATAGAGTATAGGCAAACATCACCACCACGGTCATCATTAGTACCACCACTATCACCACCGTCCTCATCAATACCACCGTCATCATCACCATTACCGCCACCACCATCATCATCAATACCACCATTGTCACCAACCGTCATCCCCACCACCACCATCATCATCACCACCACCGCCACCACCACCATCATCACCACCGCTATTATTATCACCACCATCATCATCATCATAATTACCACTACTATCACCACCGTCATCCCCACCACCACTGTCATTATCACCACCACCACCGCCACCACCACCACCATCACCATTGTCATCATCATCACCACTACCACCATCATCATCAAAAATACCACCACTATCACCACCATCTTCATCACCACCACTATCACCATCATCATCACCACCACCATCATCATCATCATCACCACGACCATCATCACCATCGTTATCATCATCCCCTTGTCGGTTTTAAATTTCATTATTTTAAATTAGACAACACCTTTCACATTGGGCATCCATGGCTAGACCCAAACCTGTTTAAACAGTTGGCCCTTAACATCCCCACTGGTTCGTTGCCTTTACTTCCCGGACATTTCCTGGTACTAATTTTAGTCTCGGTCATCAATGAAGACAATATTAATTAATAAAAAAAAAAAAAAAAAAAAAAAAAAAAAAAAAAACTACGTGTCGATGTGGAATCGAACATATGATCTTTGGGCCAACGGGAAGACTTCTAGACACTGCGCAATAGTCGTTCCAAAGATTCATATGTTGTTTTGAAAAAACATTTTTGCTCTCTGAGTGACAGAATTTGACTAAGAAGATTTAATAAGTCAAACAGTCAATCAAATAATCAGTCAACAAATCAATTAATCAGTCAATCAATCAATCAATCAGTCAATCAATAAGTCAATTAATCAGTTAAGTAGTCAGTCAATCAATCAATTAATCAGTCAAACAATAAATCAGTTAATCAGCATGCCCTTTACAGAAAGTCGTCGCTCTCTTAACAGCACACCTGCAAGTCAATGCATCTTCAGTATCCTGGATAAACCTTTACGCTTGAGCCAAAAAACACCAGATTCGGAAGAGGATGCTGTTTACGAGCCAATTCTCCTCGATGTTCAAGTCATTCAGGATGTCGACGTTTTCTTCTTCTTCTTCTTCTTCTTCTTCTTCTTCTTCTTCTTCTTCTTCTTCTTCTTCTTCTTCTTCTTCTTCTTCTTCTTCTTCTTCTTCTTCTTCTTCTTTTTCTTCTTCTTCTTCTTCTTCTTCTTCTTCTTCTTCTTCTTCTTCTTCTTCTTCTTCTTCTTGTGTTCTAAGAATGTTTCTGTAGCATTTCAGTTTAACAGCTCCGATTTCTGACTCCAAGACTGAGTGAGAAACCACGACACACATCCAAGAGTTGCCAGGGGATTGACGGAGAGGACGTCAGACGTCAAAATCTGAGATGATCGTTGCCAAGGGATTGATGGAAAGGACGTCAGACGTCAAAATCTGAGAAGATCGCTGCCAGGGGATTGACGGAGAGGACGTCAGACGTCAAAACCTGAGATGATCGTTGCCAGGGGATTGACGGAGAGGACGTCAGACGTCAAAACCTGAGATGATCGTTACTGAGAGAGGCCCAAAATTCTGAAATAAATTCCATCCACGATACTGAAACAAATTCACGGCATGGAACGAAAAGGAGGGAGAGATAAATTGCAAGCTCCTTGTCACGTATACCGACATAAACGAATGAATAAGGTTAGTTGCGTATCCTATACAGGACGTTGCAGAACCAACCCTAACAGCTATTGGCTGTTGTGTGGTTTTTCCAGGCAAATTTACGTCCAGTAGTTTGCCATTGCCAACGGTCGGCTTTCTTGATACCACTGTCGAAACCAACGCAAGGCGCATGGCACGCAGCTGGGATCGAACCCGAAACGGATGAATATGATGAACAATTTCTAACTCGTATCGATTTCTCGTATCTATAGGGATTCCCCGTTCGATACCATTCTCAACGAGATCAAGACAGCCATCACATTGAACCAGAAGTACCCGGATGTCTTTGTCGGCTATGATCTGACAGGAAACGAAGTATTAATTAATCCCCTCGTCTTCTACATCGACGCCCTTCTCTACCCGGGAAGACAAAACCCACCCGTCAAACTGCCGTACTTCTTCCACGCTGGAGAAACCAGTGAGTGGCCGTGTGTGCGATAGTTCTTTACCCTGTATTTATTTGCTGATGTCACATGTCCAATATTATCATCATTATCGCCATTACCACTATCGTCATCACCATTGTCATCATCTACAAAGAAAAAAAAAACTAGGCAAAGCATTAAGGTCTACTGTGTTCGTAAACTGTTGCTGTGATTATTATTCGACATATACTTAGTTCTATAAATTTCTGTAACCTATGATGCCATTTCAATGGTGTGAAATGAATTCTGTCCGTATTCCATAGTTGTGGATTTCAAACTGTACGATAGACATGGCCAATAAGACATCTTTTTTTTGGGGGGGGGGGGGGGGGAGGGGGGTGGGGGGGAGGGGGGGTGCCTAGTTGAACTTGTTCTTAGTGCACTTGTATCCATGGCGAGGCGCATACGCCGTCTGGAGGTGACAGGTTCAATTGCCGGCACGGTAATTATATCTATCGACTTTTATGTTGTCTAGTGTGTTCTTCTATCTCTACTTCTTTCAATGAGTGCCGATCAATACACTTTCTGTTACTTGATTAATTTATCATCTACATTTGGTTACTGATTCATATGGACATTTTAAGCGATGAATTCAAGAAAGCTATAGAAATAAGAGAAAAGTCTGAACAGACAGTAGTATCAACAGTTAAAAGAAATAAAAGACGGCGATATTTTGGGCATCACTGACAAGAAGTCAGCAGAGAATCACAAAAGAAGGCACTGAAACTGAATTTAAATGGACTGAGCGAAAGAAAGCAGCATACAACAAAATTTCGTCTACGAACAGGACACTGCAGACTCAACTTCCACATGCATAAAATAAAGATTGTACAGTATTTCAGACTTTACCACAAACACATCAGCACATTCTTCAGACCAGCCCACTCTACCTACAACTTCGAAAATAAACCTGGCTTCAAGAGCAAAGTGTGCAGATCAAGCTATTAGGGGCCATGCAGGACCTGATGCTGACACGCGAGTTCTTGGAGGCAACCCACCTGATGGTCTGATCTGAGCATGCGAAACCGAGCGCAAAGAAGAAGACACTAGATGCGGAGCTATTTTCTTCTTTGTCGCCTTCACTAGCTGTAAACTCCGGCAAAAAGATCTGGTTGTTCGTCCACTTAGGGACTTCATGTCTTGCTCCAGTCTTATTTTTTGCATGCACATCTTTTTACAGATTTTGTTTACTTGCATACAGACTGTAGGTTGCTTGCCTCTCAGGCAAACGCATTTCGACTTCGAAGGAACCCCCTAATGAGTCGACTCTTACGATATGTTTATTAGAGACGCAATGGGTCTATTATTTCCCCCATCGCAATGGCATCTTAGATCCCCCAGGGGTAACTGTGTTTCATATGCAAGGCTTTATTGCACTAAGATGACAACCGGGGAGACTGTGTGTCATATACCAGGCTTTGTTGCACTAAGATGACAACCGGGGAGCCTGTGTGTCATATGCCAGGCTTTATTGCACTAAGATGACAACCGGGGAGACTGTGTGTCATATGCCAGGCTTTGTTGCACTAAGATGACAACCGGGGAGACTGTGTGTCATATACCAGGCTTTGTTGCACTAAGATGACAACCGGGGAGACTGTGTGTCATATGCCAGGCTTTATTGCACTAAGATGACAACCGGGGTAACTGTGTGTCATATGCCAGGCTTTATTGCACTAAGATGACAACCGGGGAGACTGTGTGTCATATACCAGGCTTTGTTGCACTAAGATGACAACCGGGGAGACTGTGTGTCATATGCCAGGCTTTATTGCACTAAGATGACAACCGGGGAGACTGTGTGTCATATGCCAGGCTTTATTGCACTAAGATGACAACCGGGGAGGCTGTGTGTCATATGCCAGGCTTTATTGCACTAAGATGACAACCGGGGAGCCTGTGTGTCATATGCCAGGCTTTATTGCACTAAGATGACAACCGGGGAGACTGTGTGTCATATGCCAGGCTTTGTTGCACTAAGATGACAACCCGGGAGCCTGTTTGTCATATGCCTGGCTTTATTGCACTAAGATGACAACCGGGG
>CAJHNH020003465.1:0-5000 GCA_905116865.2 Candidula unifasciata | reverse complement strand
TGTTTTTGAGAGGCTTTTATATCTTATCACATGACCATACCATTGCATTGTTTGCCTTTTCACTTTAGTTAACAAAGTTTCATAGTTGCCAATATGTGATTTCAGTCAACGGTTTCTAAAATTAGGGACTTTTGCATCATCTGAGGTGAGTTCCATATATTGTAGTTGATGGGAGATGTAGACGTGTTGGATAACACGTTGTTGCTCGTCAAAAACAGGGCTCAAACTAGTTGAGTCCTACCTAGGCGTGCATATGTGATGATTGAGTTTATGAGAAGATGCTGCGGGTCAAGCCAGGTTTTGTATGCGAAAAATAGGTGGCCTCACTGCGAAGTTCAACTGTGCGTGGAGTTTCCTATATCTTTGTCCCCGGGAAATGTTGGTGGTGTTGGCTGTGAAAGAGCCTATAGACTGGCCGGTTCTGCCTTATTTGCCTTCTGAGGGATCGCGTTGAATTCTTATGCCTTTTGAGAGATAGGACGAACAGTGGACTTTGGAAGCAGCGTATCTGCATCGCTGTTAAGAATGCGAAAATTGGGAGTAAAGATCAGCACAGCCAAGCACTAAAGGCATACCGGGCGTAAACAAAGGTTTTGTCAACCAGCATAGAAAAGGCACTGTTAACAGCGAGTCCCTGATATACATGTTAAAGGGGTAATCAAAGCACAAAGTGTTGAGGAAGATGCTGCTGGCATGCTACGAGTCGAGAGGCATGCTTCACTTCAGAGGTCACAGGAGAATAGCATTGTTTTGAATATTTTCTTTAGGTCCTGCCGATGTACTGGAAAAGGAACAGTCAGACATATTGGCTGGCTCTGCACAAATTCGTGGAATACTGATGCTGGTATTCGTAACCGTGTCCCTTCAGGTGTTGTTAGGGACCTTACAGAGACAGCGCATTTCACATGTAGTTATTTTCTATTTTATTACCACATTCATTCTCCATCTTTGGCACTGACGGCATAAAGTAGGGATAATGAGGCTTTTAATCATTTGTTGTTTTGCTAGAGGGGAAACATGTGGGTGTCTAAGCAATGGAGCTAACTGGTCCAAGCATTAGCTTTCTAGCAAATGACTGTTACATACACAGTAAAGATATGTGTAACAAAAATACATAAACCAATGAACGCAGTATGAGTTTCCTGGTATGGAAATAGTTTAAAAAAAATTATTGCATAACACCGCACAAATATTTATTTACCGTGTCTTTACCATTTCATTTCTTATTCAAATGACAGGTATAGCGCCTTGGGAGCGAGTCAGAAAAAAGCAGCAATGAACCTGTGGCAAACCAAGTGGAACCGCTTTATAGACGAAGTGGTTCGGGAGCAGAAGGCAGGTCGCAGTTACAAAGGTTAGGAGAGGCAGAGGAGAAGAGGCATGTGAAGAAACAAAAACGATAATTATAAAGACAACACCAGTTTCTTCAAACTAACAGATAGAAAAACAAATGTCGCAAGAGCCAAGATGGTTGTTTACTTCACAATATGCAATTAAAGAATGTTATTTTGTTCCGTTTTCTCACATTGATCATGTTTTTTATAGATAAGAGTACCGCTCCTCCTTTTTTATCGTTTTGGTTTTCCCTCCTTCTATTTGACAAATACAACAGGGTTTTGTTGATCCAGTCTCGGAGAGTGATGCCACATCAACAATGGTATATATAACTCCGAAATATTGAGGGTTTTTTTAAAACCACATTTAATAGCTCAAATGTCTTTTGGTCAATATAATCATGCTTTACACTTTACACACTTTGTAGCTGCAGCTAATAGAGAAGCCATATATAGGCATACTCGCCACTGCCCAGAGACGTCATGTCATTACAAAGAGGAAAAGTCAGAAAACCGGCTTTGCGGGGTGACAGTTAAGCTCACTAACAAACATACAATAACACTGCCACAGATGCCATTAGAATAAAAACTTTGCAGAAGATAGGAACGAATCGCTTATGGGAATATCACGAACACTATGAGAAGAAACTCCACAGGGGAGCATGTACAGCAGGAGTCTACCAACCACCAGTAGAAGTGATCCCACGTCCAGAATTGTTTCGGCCCACGAGCTCCTAGAGGGTGGGCCCACCTGAGTTTATGAAGCTCAGGCTTTATCTGCTTCCGCACAATTGGACAACGTTGTCCAATCTGTTTAAAATCGTGCGGGCATCATTCTCACTGCCCGTGATTATAGTCGTGTCATCCATAAAAGCTCACAGTGGCGGCATCCAGTGGTCCCCAATCCAAAGGCCTTGTCCGTAGCCGGCCTCCCCGTCTAACATGACCTGCATGGCCATAAGGAACAGTATGGGCGAGATCGTACACCCCCTTGCTAAACCAACCTGAAGCTCGGTCCATCTTGTAGTAAACGTCGGGATCATCATCAGGTGCCTTGCCGACTGACGTGGGCGATCATGCCTCCCAACAGTCTGCGATCTCCTGCAGCAGGTTTCAGTTCGTGTGCCGACACACCTCCATGCTATGCAACAAGTCTGTCAAGAAACTTCTCTCGTTGTCTTCCTCTATCCCTTCTTCCAGAGATCTTTCCAGTGGCCAAAACATGTTCTATTTTCCCTTTTCTCATAACATGGCCGAAAACGATCTGGTAGAGAAGCGTAAAGCAAACTTTGATAAATATTCCTCCATCATTTCGTTGATCTGTGTCGGTACGTGGAACATGCGATCAGCCTGCCACAGTAGCTTATGGGGAACCGCCCCATAGTCTTTAGCGAGGTCCAACTATGTCACGTGCAATTGCGTTCTCTCTGCTTTGGCCCTCTGAATAAACTCCCAGATCATGATCGCATGTTCAAGGCACCTAGGGACGCCCGGCATTCCACTTTTCTGAACATTCGTATCGATGTATTTGTTCGCCATCAGATACTGTGTGAGCCAGTGAGCCATAACCGAGAAGAATATTTTGCCCTCAACATTCAACAGCGAAATAGGTCTGAATTGAGACAGACTCGTGGTGTCTCGCTCCTTGGGAATGTAGACCCCGTTGACCCATTGCCACTCGGGACATATGTGATTTCGGCTCCACGCTAATCTCAGTAAGCGGTGAAGCTTTCGGAGGTTTTCCGGACAGTGCTTGTAAACGATTCGGCCCTGGGGCGGACTTGCCGCTAGCTCTTTTCACAACTTCTTCGACCTCAGGCCAAGAGGGAGGCATCATTTTAAATAGTACCTTCGGAAACTCTGACCGCTTCAGGCCGATAGTGATCTCTGGGTTCCCATCTACATCTTGCGGAGATGTGACTCAAGCTCCTCTTTACCGACCACCAGAGTCCCAGACTTCGGTTGCTCGAACAGACCTTGGGCAAACTGGAACGGATCCCTAAATAATTTCTCTCGTTCCCCTTTGGTTTTTCTTTCTGTTCTTACAGAAAAGATATATATATATATATATATATATATATATATATATATATATATATATATATATATATATATATATTTATACTCCCTCTCTCTTTTTGTGAATATATATCTATATATATATAAATCAATGTTTGTGTGTTTGTTTATCCCCTATAGACTCGGAAACTACTGAACCGATTTAGCTGAAATTTTCAGGATATGTTTGTTTTGATACCGGATGTTCACCCATCATGGTTTGAAATTCAACCTGTCATTGTTAGAGATAGTTTGCGACAATTTATGCCATAATATTCGAAACTAATATTTATAGTTTTAGTGATTTCTAATTATAGCCACGTTAGTAATTGCACATGCGCCGTAGTCAGAACGCAAGGCTTCCACCATTCGCCGGCGAGTTACGTGCAGCCAACGCCTTCTCTAATACACAGAGTAGGTCGTGGTACAGCAAACAAGACTATCTATATATTTGAAACAATAACCATATTAAACACGATTTCTATTTTCTGTTTTTTTTTTAAAAACAACTTTCGATGGGGGGGGGGGGGTGGGGGGGTGGGGGGGGGGCATCAAGGACTATCTCGACGTCGGCACAGACATTGACTGCGACACTAACTTCACTAACCGTTTTAGACACGTGCGATTCCTATTGTTGTGCCGTTTCATTAATAGATCTGGAGTATTTGTCTACGAGAAAACAATTGCCTGCGGTTTTGAGTTGTGCTATTTTCAGGACACATCTCTAATAGTTCAGTTCTCTTTTCGTTGATCCGATTAAGTGGCTGCTTGGTCGAATGGTTGGAACACTGGGTTCCTTTGCAGGAGACCAGGGTTCGAATCCGCAGTAGTTAATCTTTTTTATCCCGGACTAAAATAATATCCTCATCTGTTCTGTCGTGGTGACAGCACTAGCCATGTTGCCTCAATACTTGAAAAAAAAAAAAAAAAAAGACAAGTAAATGGGTAAACCATTTGATAATTAAATTTGACCATTTCGCATACTTATGATTGCATTTTTAAACTTTACGATTGCATGGTTACGCTGAAATGTCATAGATTTTCATTTATTTTCATTTAGATTTAGTTATTTCATCTGCGTCGGAATTTTAAGCTGTGCTGATTACCATGGCGTTCATTTCCTAATTATGGTGTTTTTTTCCTGTGTTCATTTGCTTTTCAAGTGTTTTTTTTTCTCCCAACTACTTCAATGAGGGGAAGATTTGTCGGTGAGTTTGGGGGGGGGGGGGGGGGCAAACTATTAACTGAGACAGCTTTAAGTCACAGTAACTGCTTTACCCACTTAAAGTAGCAGCAGCAGTAATAGTTGTGGTTGGGCTGTTACACCATAGGGCTCTCACGTGAAGACCGCCGGTAAGGTTATGGCCTTCTACTGTCGGGAAGTGAAATTATACATCCTAACCTGGCCAGTCTGTGGCGACAGCACTAGCCATGCGGAACCAAATCTTCTGGCTCACGACTCTCTGTCCACCCCGATGGTAACACAGATAGCAGTGACATTATTTTAGCTACTGTGATGGTGGTCGTGGTAATAGTTGTACTGGTACTTGAAGGATGATGTGGTAAATATTACACTAGCCCCATTCACTACCTTTTACAATTCCTGCT
>CAJHNH020003464.1:0-68369 GCA_905116865.2 Candidula unifasciata | reverse complement strand
AAAAACGGTTCTAGTAACATTTTAGCCACCCTCTTTCTGACAATAAAGGGAGGAATTTTTGCTTTAAGACCAATAGCGAAACACGCTTTAAAATTTATCAGAAAAGGCGGGCAAAAAAAAATGCTAACTTTACGCAATCACTAGAAATCAGTTTCATCATTAATGGAAAGAAGAAAGTTACAAAAAAATGGGTTTTAGTTGCACACGCAATTATTCACAAAAGGGCAAACCGGGCAAAAAAACCCAACGCATTTTCTAAAAACACATTTTCTACAGAAAAAAAAAACCATTTTTGTCAGAGTAAAATCCAAAGAAAAAAAAACCCCTTTAAAAGGATAAGAAAAAACCCAGTAGAAAACCCCCAAAAATCCCTTTCAGCCAAAAAACACAGAAACAGTCAAAAAACCTTTTACGGAAACCCCGTTTAAAATTTCCCCCCCCCCCCTAAATCTTTTTAAACCCGGTAAAACCAGCAACAGCCAAAAACCCTTTTTTAGGCCAACCTTTTACCCAAAACCCTAAACCCCTTTCAAGGGTTTTAAAAAAACATAACGGTAAAAAAACCCCTTTTTAGGGCCCAACCAGTAGCAAACTCCCTAAATGCCTTTCAACCGTAAAACACAGCAACAGTCAGAAACCTTTTACGGCCAACCAGTAGCAAACTCCCTAAATGCCTTTCAACCGTAAAACACAGCAACAGTCAGAAACCTTTTACGGCCAACCAGTAGCAAACTCCCTAAATCCCTTTCAACCGTAAAACACAAAACATTTCCAAAAACCCTTTTTAGGGGAAAAACCCAAAGTAGCAAAAACTCCCAAAAATCCCTTTAAACCCGAAAAACCAGTAAAAAGTCGGGACCCTTTTTTAACCCTGGGAAAGTTACCTGCAGCCCCGTTTTGGAGAGTGGGATATTATTGTAAGACAGATGGGTATATTGACACTTAAAAAGGCATTTGGGAAACCAGGAAAAGGGAAAGAGGGGTTATAAACAGCATTTTGTCTCGGAAAGGAAATGGGTTGGTCTCATCAAGGCCCGTGGTGGATTAAAAAAGCAAAAAAGGCCGTAGTGGCGGGAAAAGGGGAGAAGCGGGGGCCCCGCCAACACAAAAATGTGCCCCTTAAATATAAATGACATAAAAAGTGCACGAGGCGGGAGAGCTAGCGAAGAATGAGTTTCTTTTGGGAAAAGAGTGACGTTTGCAAGGGCCCACTACATGAGATAAGGTTTATGGGGATGATGATGATAATGATGATTAGGAGGAGGAGGAGGAGGCGGGGGAAAAAACTAACACTTTTAAAGACAGAAAAGAAAAAAAGGTACAAAACAAGAAAAAACCCCCGGGGGAAAACCCTGTTTTTAGTTAAGATTGGTTAGGCTGCCCCGTCTACGACCAGGGGCCTGGGAAAGGAAAGCAAACTGTTTTTAAGGGTTTACATTAAACTTGCAGGGGGGGGTTCTAGAAACGTCCCAAAAGTAAAACAACTCCTAAAAGTGTAAAAGTTTGCGGGCTAAATTTCAACTTTCCAAAAAAGTACAC
Source organism: Candidula unifasciata (assembly GCA_905116865.2). NCBI lineage: Eukaryota > Metazoa > Mollusca > Gastropoda > Stylommatophora > Geomitridae > Candidula > Candidula unifasciata. The sequence continues at coordinate 66,830 of CAJHNH020003464.1, read as the reverse complement.
ACACACACCACGCACACACCCCACACACACGCAAAACCCCACACACACACGCTACTCACCCACACACGCGCAAAAAACCCCCGCCTTTCGTCCACACAAAACACACAATAAATTATATAACAAACACGCAAAGCGAAAGCAACACACCGATTTCGAACCCCCGCACACCAACCGGGCCCCGACACACAAACACCCCCCCACCACCCGTATACACACCCTAAGGCGCTGGGACACCCCCCACAACCCCCAAGCACGCCCACCCCACACAAGAAAATTTTATTTTATTTTAAATATAATATATAATATATATATATAATAAAATATATATTTTAAAATATAATATATATAAAAATATGTATTCAAACACAACCCCAAAACATACACAGCGCAAAACACACCCAAAAATAGTTGTCAACAAATTGTGACAACGGTAAAGGAAAACTTTAGCCTACAGACAAAGCGAGGAATAAGTCATGTAAACCTAAAACGTACCGTAACGGGGGGGGGGGGGGGGGGTGGAGGGGGGGGGGAGATAAAACCCTGACAAGTGAGGCCCCGTAGACGTTTTTAAGCCCAAATTTACGGGTTAGTTTGGGAAAAAATTTTTTGGCATGCGAGTCACCTTGAAACCCTTTCCCTTTTAAATAAGCATTTTGTCTTATGATTTTTCAGCGTTCTTTTTTACATACAGAGGGGGGTTTTTTTTGGGCCCCGTGTGGGTTCGGGCCATGTTATAGAAAAAAACAAGAATTAGACCCACTGCTTACCCAAAAGCATGTCGTAAGAGTCGACTAATTAGGAAGCTTCCTTCAAAGTCGGAGTTAATCTGGACTGATAGGCCAAGGAACCTGCAGGGTCCTGGCTTACAAATGACGGCACTGCGCGACAGACAGACAGACAGACAGACAGAAGACAGACAGACCGACAGACAGACAGACAGACAGGACAGACAGGACAGGACAGACAAGACAGACAGGACAGACAGACAGGGACAGACAGACAGACAGACAGACAGGACAGACAGACAGACAGTGACAGCAGACAGACAGACAGACGACAGCAGACAGAAGACAGACAGCCAGAATAGACAGACAGACAGACAGACAGAACAGACAGAACAGACAGACAAGACAGACAGACAGGACAGGACAGACAGACAGAACAGACAGACAGATAGACAGACCAGACAGACAGACAGACAGACAGAAAGACAGACAGACAGAAGACAGACAGCCAGACGACAGACAGCAGACAGACAGACGACAGACAGGAAACAGACAGACAGACAGACAGACAGACGACAGACAGACGAACAGAAGACAGACAGACAGCAGACAGACAGAGACAGACAGACAGACAGAGAGACAGATAGACAGATAGAACAGACAGACAGACAGAACAGACAGAAGACAAGACAGACAAGACAGATAGACAGACAGACAGACAGAACAGAAAGACAGACAGACAGACAGACAGATAGACAGACAGGACAGACAGACAGATAGACAGACAGATAGACAGAAAGCTAGACAGACAGACCAGACAGATAGAATAGACAGGACAAGATTAGACAGACAAGAAGAATAGACAGATAGAGAAAGAGATAAGATAGACAGAAAGACAGATAGAAAGACAGACAGATAGAAAGACAGACAGACAGACAGAGACAGAAAGAGAGACAGACAGACAGAGATAGACAGACAGACAGAAAGAAGAAAGACAGAACAGATCAGACAGACAGAAAGACAGAAAAGACAGACAGACAGATAGACAGCCAGAAAGATAGACAGATAGACAGAAGACCAGACAGACAGACAGATAGACAGACAGACAGACAGAGAACGACAGACAGATAGACAGACAGACAGACAGACAGACAGACAGACAGGACAGACAGACAGACAGACAGACAGATAGATAGACAGGACAGACAGACAGACAGACAGATAGACAGATAGACAGACCAGACAAGACCAGGCAGACAGATAGATAGACAGATAGACAGATAGACAGATAGACAGGACAGATAGACAGACAGACAGACAGACAGATAGATAGATAGACAGATAGACAGATAGACAGAAGATAGATACATAGACTAGATAGCTAGATAGACAGATAGATAGATAGATAGATAGATAGAAGATAGCTAGATAGATAGATAGACAGACAGACAGACAGATAGGACAGACAGACAGATAGGACAGATAGACAGACAGACAGATAGACAGACGACAGATCGACAGATAGACATGAGAGCCAGATAGACCAGACAAAAGATAGACAGCCAGATAGACATACACGATAGACAGACAGATAGACATACAGATAGACATACAGAAAAACATTCATACAGACTGACAGAAAGACAGTTTTAAATACGATACCATGGATCCAGTATGGTACCTGCCCTCGTAATATGGCTAGACGCCCCTCCCTTCTCCCCACCCCTTACGGATCTGAAGCTTTTTTTTTTTTTTTTTGAAAAGAAAAACAAAAAGCCGAGCTTTCAGCCTTAATGAGTACCAGGTAGAAGTTCTGGGAAGTAAAGGCGACGCGGCATGATGATATCTACACCAACCACCGAATGCCATTTGGTCTGGAGAATATATACGTCCAATGCATACGTCCAATATACCCAAAGGTGTGGGAACAGTGTCCTTTGCTGTCCAATAAAATGTAATCTTTCTGACCGTTTTACACACACTCACACTTCAGTTTCTAATGTGTTTCTTTCTTTTGGCACGGTTAGTTTATATGTGCACAAATGTAAACTATATAGTCCCTGCTGGGTTAATTACAGTGCGGTCTAAGTTTAGCACACAAATTGTGTCAGCACAGGAGTCCTTATGATTTCTAGGTACGGATTCGTTTACAACGAACTTGTAAATCCCAACAGGTTTAGAAGCAGTAAACAGAATGTAATTACTGACTGTGTTTACCATTTTTACGGTGTAGGCAGATAGGGTCTTAGAGCCTGAGGGTTTAGGCTCAGTTTATTTATGGTCCAATGATGTCGCCACGGTTTGTGCAGAATAGCATTTGTTTGTCTGTAAGTGGGTGTGTGTATGTGTGTGTACCGGACAGACAAATATTCCCTAACATTATTGAGGATTCGAACCTGGGTCTCCCGCACGAGAGCCCTCACCCCTAACCGTTCGGCCAGCGGCTCCTCTTTGTAGCATCGTAAACTAAAATGTAAAGGACCATTTAAACGGCAGTGGCGTATCTGGTAAATGATGCTAGACTCATGTTTGTGTTGTGGTGTCCGCCTCGAGGGCTAGAGGTTCTGGGTTCAATCCCCGGTTAGGGCTGGGATTTTTTCACGTGGATTCCCCCTGGTTTCTGGGTAGTGAGGTCGGCTGCTCGTGTGCTTTGTTGTGCACATAAAAAAATCCGTTGGCGTTTGGAAATAGAAAAGCCTAACGGCCCTGTCCGGGCAAAAATTTGGAGTTAAAAATCGACCCAAAGTATTTCAGGACCCTCGCCGGTGCTACAGAGCCTGTGCACTGTGCATAGCTTCTTCGGACTCAGACTTGAGTTAGAAGAAGATTGGAGCGCTTATGGGTACTACCCGTGTGCCATGATGTTGATCCGTTGTTTTAACCTTCAAACCTTAAGTGGTCAACATCCTTTACTTGTCAGGACTTCACTTTTTATTTGTTTGCGGCTATGTCGACCAGGGAGCCAATGCTATTTAAAAAAAAATGATAATAATAAAAACTGACTTGATGCGGTTTCGAACCCAAAACATTTGAGCCTGCAGGCTAATGTATAGCTACTACGCCCACTTGATTCACAGCAGCATTAAGGTGCACCAGTATTTTTTTTTTAACCTTTTAGCAGGGCATCAATTAATCAATCAGTCAGTCAGCGTGTCCTTTGTAGACCTGCGATCTATTCACGGCAAGCCTGAAAGTCTCCCTGTCTCTAGCCAATTATCCATCCCTTTGTGCTTTCATCTAGGGAATTTGTAGAGGTCAAAAGAAATTAAAAGAAATACTAAACTAAAAATTTTTAATTCTAATGTCAAATCAGTACTATTGTATGAGGTGGAAACATGGAGAACAACCAAGGCAATTACAAATAAATTACAGACATTTTTAACTGGTGCCTGCGCAGAATAGAGGGAATAAAATGGTATGATAGAATAACTAATGTAGAACTTTGGGAGAGAACTAAACAGGCTCCAGTGGATCAGGAGGTGAGGAAAAGACGCTGGCGTTGGATAGGGCACACACTGAGAAAACAGGAGAACAGCATAACTAGAATGTCTTTGCATTGGAACCCACAGGGGCAAAGGAATAAAGGAAGGCCAAAAAACACATGGAGAAGAGAGCTGGAGAATGAGGCTAGAAAGATTGGGAGGACATGGGGAGAGCTCCATGTAATGGCGAAGGATAGAACGACTTGGCGTGAGTTGGTTGAGGGCCTATGCTCCATTGGGGGATAGAAAGGCAGAAGAAGAAGAAGATGTGCTTTCATAACCAATGCATCTTCAGTATCATGTATCCACCTTCGTAGCTGAACCTTTTTCAGACGCTGGAGAGTCGCATCTCTTCACTGTGTCAGCACTTTTCTGGCATTGCCAACTATCAAGTCTTGTAATCTACAAGGTCCTTTTCACACCAACGGATATGTACGAGGAGCGGCCAAAAAGTAATGCCTCCTTTTTTTTAAAAATGTAAATACTGTATCGGTGTGCAGTTTGTAAATTTAGCAGCATTTCTGAAACACTCTTCCACTGTGAGGCATTACTAAACGGTTTCAGTAACAGGTAACACCACTGTACTGGTTTAAAAAATAGTTTGCGAAAGCTTTGGGTAAAAACTACTTAATGTCATATAAATTCCTTAGTTCTAAAGTAATGACTCTTTTACATTACTTATCGTCCTTTTTAGAATGCAATTTTTCGTTATTTGAAGCCCTACTCTGACTCTTGCCAGGGGCAGCGACATAGCCTGGCCATAAATATGGCCTAATGGCTGAACGCGGTTTCTGGGACCTCTCCACGGTGATCCTAACTCATATTGTGTCATCGGATGCTTGTCGCTTGTGTGATGTCCTGGTGGAGTAGAAAGTCAGTCAGTCAGTAATGACTCTTCTTTATGCTTTCAGGTGTACTGGGCATATAGGGCTAGACCTATATTTTATAGACTAATCTGAACTTAGTGGGTGATATGGTCATCAGCATACCGGCCATCTTTACTTCACAGGATTATCCACTGATGTCACCAACTGGATGAATGTTGTGTGGAGTAACAGCTGTAGATGGACAGTCAGTCCACTTGCGTCAGCCATTATAGATTAACCTACTTCAGCTTCGTAACAACGATGTACCCAATGTCGGACAGTGCTAACATCCTTTGTTGAATCTCCATAAACATTCGTCAAATATTCGTGCATGCGAATTGGGATCCTGCCTTCAGCACTGAAGAATTCTAAAACACTACATTGTTTTGGCTAAAAGTCTTTGGAAGCCATTTTTGAACCCCTACAGTGGTGCCACCTGTTACTGAAAAAAGGATGGTAATGCTATACAGTGCAGAAGAGTGTCTAAGAAATCCTTCAGCCGCCTCACACCACGGATTACGCAATCACCTTCTCAAACCTACACAACAAACACATAGCAGCCAAGGCCAGAGAAATCACGTTCAGGCTCCTTTTTAATCTGACTCCCACGACAGAAAGAGAAGCCCATCGCGCTGGGCGCATGGCTAAATTCCAGTTGTGCAGGGAGCTGATACAGGAGACTGAGCGCCACCTCTTCTACGACTGCTCTACAGTCAAACCAACACATACACTTCTTAGGGAAATAATCAACAGGCAAGCAGGCAAACAGACCAATCTCTTTACAGCAATTTTTCTCAACAATATTCCCAAATCTGACAAAGACACGCACACCAAACTCCTTCTGGTCCTGGCACAGTACAGATACCTTGTTTGGACTTGCAGAAATTTTGCAAAGTTCCAGTTTAGAACTTATTCGAAAGAATTGTTCATGTTTTTGTTTAAATATAAAATTGAAACTGTTTTTCCTGATGCCCTAGATGTTAGGGCTCAGTAATCATTATCATCACCACCATCGACGACATGCCACCATCATCATCACCATCACACTGTTTTGATTTTTGCCTACGGCAGACAGGGAACAAGTGTCTCCCTGCCACAACATCATTATCATCATCCTCATTGCTGATGTGCCATCGCCACAATCACCATGGTTTTCCTTTTCCTTTTTATACTTTGTAATGTACTGATGTAAATAATTATGCATCGGGAGTTTCCCTAAAAGTAATATCATCCTCATCCTCATCGCCGATATGCCACCACCATGATCACCATGCCTTTTCGCATGATTATGAATGCACTTGTGTATTTATGTAATGTGAATATAACCATCATCATACTCATCGCCGATATTCCATCACCATGACCACCATGTTTTTACCTTTTTACGTTGAATAAATACATGTACATTATCATCGAAATGTACCGTTTCCGTTGACAGACGTAACAGCTCCAGCTTTCCTTTAACCGCCCGGTCCTCTTTGCCTCCCTCCGTCTCTATTTTCTGTTAAATGTCAGTGAGAAACGGTACAAATCATCATCATTTTATTCACATCATTTTATTGATTTTGCTTTTGTTTCACAAGAGATTTGTACAAATATGTTTCAACAAATAAACACTTGAAAAAAAAAAAAAAAAATCCTTCTAAATTTATAAAATGTCCACAGAAACACCATTTTATAAAAAGTAGTACGTTTTGGTCGGCTCTGTGGCTAAATCGATGCTAATGCTTCGTAATGCCGGGACGCCGGGTTCGATCCCAGCTGCGGGCCTTGCGCCTTGCGTTGGTTTCGACAGTGGTATCAAGAAAGCCGACCGTCTAGAAATCAATGTAAAACTACTGGACGTACATTTGCCAAGAAAACCCACACACCAGCCAGGGGCTGTTGGGGTTGGTTCTGCAACGTCCTGTAAAGGATACGCAACTAACCTAGCACGTTTTTACCTCCCTTGTATCTGATGTTATACCCATTTTTTTTGGGGGGGGGGGGTGTCACTTGGTAGATGATGTGAAAATCATCATACCGGCCGGCTTTACTTCCTGGGACATTTCGTAGCACCAATTTTATTTATTATGGTCCACAATGGATCCTAGATCATAATGAAATCTTATTTCATTTAAAAGATTTTATCAGTACAAGGGGACACAATTTTTTAATTACTTACTTTGCAAGAGTACATGCATGGTTACTTTTCTTTGATAATAAAACACTTTTTGTTGGCATGTAGGTACCGTTTATCCTCTCCAGGCTTCTACCTGAAAAGTTTCCCAACCTGAGATCAGAATCTGTTATTTTGGATGGCAGACCAATTAAACCTGAACGCTTAGCACCGTGAGGAAAACAAAATCTCAGTCCTGATTGTAAATCAATAATACGGTAAACTCTACGTGTGGGTCCAGGGCCCAATTGTTGGGAAAACAAGAATAGACTCACTGCCTGTCCAAAAGCATGTCGAAAGAGTCGACTAATTGGGAGCTTTCTTGTAAGTCGGAGTGATTTGCCTGAGAGGCGAGGAACCAGCAGTCTGTATGACACCTAGTTGGGTGCGTCCATATACTCCGGGGATTCATAAACAAAACCATCCCACTCCACAGCATGCATACAACATGCACATGACCGACAGGACTCATAACAAAAATATGACTGACAGCAAATAGGGAATACAAGTGACTCGATAATGACAGGACTAGAACGCATAACCTCTAATACCACCCCATCACTGGGATGATAGCAAAGGTTGGTAACGTGATACACATAGTCCCGGCAAAAAGCCACGCTAGAATCCAGCAAGACGGCAACGACGAGAATTGACTGAATGGCGTCCCGCTCCCCTTCCCCCCACCCTTCCCTAAATCTTTCGGATGCACTATGAGTTTAACCCCCCACAGAGAGCACTTGAGTTCGTTGCCCAACATGCCACAACAATTCTCATCGCCGATCATTTGGATCTCAAAGCGTGAGCTGGACGATCCGGTTATATGGTATTTACGTACACCGGAGCTTAGCTATCAACACAACCCGATCACATAATAGCAAATGACGACTGGACCCACTTAAGACTCCACACAAACTCTCACACACATATCCATTACATGACTAACCCGTTCATATTACAGGAAGACAACTATAAGACCACTATGGTCACACGCGGAAATTTTCACATTTCGGAACTATTCACATTCAAAAACTGTTTTCAGTACTTTTTGGCAAAATTAAAATATTCAAAATTTTAAAACAATAAATGGTGGCCGAAAGGTCGTTGTGTTTGGAAGCTCGCTCTCCTTCGAGATACGCCTAGCCAGATCAAAGGGAGACAGAACAAACAGGAAACACCAAGAATGAAGAAGGAAGACATGCACCAGTGACAACAGGACGAGCGGATTGATTCGGATGGAAGCATTTAGCCAGAAATGGCACAAATACCAGCATTCAGTCACGAAAGTGACGCAAATAAACCAGACCACAAATATAGGCGGAGACTGTTAGCAGCCTAGGCTAGCTAGCAGCAGTCTGAACGTGGTCGAGCTTTTCTTTTTTTTTTTCTCAAAAGGACTTGGACTTGGACAGTCTGTATGCATTATCTGATCTCGTCATCCCCTCGTGGAAAGCAATTTTTAGTTATTTTGAAGCCCCACACTGGCTTTGGCCGGGAGCCCTAAATATAGCCAGGCCTGAAATTTGGCCTAACGCCTGAACGGAATTTCCAGGACCTCTCTACGGGTGATCCTCATCCGCATGGTGGCACTTTGTGTCACCGGGTGTTTATCGCTTGTGTGATGTCTTCGCAAGGTACAACAACTTAAATTCATACATAGTCTACACGCAAATGAGTTATACTTGTGAAACGGATGTGCACGCAACACTCAGTTTCTGAAACACGACAAGAATCCAGAAATGGACGAACAACCAGAACTTTTCGCTGAAGTTTACAGAGGTGAATAAGAAGAAGAAGAACAATATTGTAAGCCCAGATCCGCCGTTCACCCTCCAAAAAGGAAGTTGTAACAATTAGGACACCAGTAACGGCTATATCTACACTGCGTAACCTGTATTCGTGTGCGGGTAAGGATTATAATATAAAAACACACTCCAGCCTAATATGTACAGGCTGAGAAAGAAACTGTTATCTTGTTTACAAGAAAACAGAAAACATCAGGAATCTGATCAACCAATACGACAAACAGATGTGAAATGATTTAAAGATGCGAGGAGAGGAACTGATTAATGCTTGCAAATAAGCCAAATCTGTAGAACGGATGTGCAAGCAAAACTCAAATTCTGGGGCAAGACTCTAAAGTACAGACATGGAGGAACAAGAAGAAACTTTCCCCGGAATGTAAAGCTGGGGAATGGGGAGAAGAAGAAGCAGAAGAAGAAAAAGAAGAAGAAGAAGAAGAAGAAGAAGAAGAAGAAGAAGAAGAAGAAGAAGAAGAAGAAGAAGAAGAAGAAGAAGAAGAAGAAGAAGAAGAAGAAGAAGAAGAAGAAAAGAATAAGAAGAAAAGAATAAGAAGAAAAGAAGAAAAAAGAAGAAGAAGAAGAAAAGAAAAAGAAGAAGAAGAAGAAGAAAGAGAAGAAGAGAAGAAGAAGAAGAAGAAGAAGAATAAGAAGAAGAAGAAGAAGAAGAAAGAAGAAGAAGAAGAAGAAGAAGAAGAAGAAGAGAGAAGAAGAAGAAGAAGAAGAAGAAGAAGAAGAAGAAGAAAAAGAAAAAGAGAGAAGAAGAAGAAGAAGAAGAAGAAGAAGAAGAAGAAGAAGAAGAAGAGAACGAAGAAGAAGAAGAAGAAGAGAAGAAAAGAAAGAAGAAGACGAGAAGAAGAAGAAGAAGAAGAAGAAGAAGAAGAAGAAGAAGAAGAAGAAGAAGAAGAAGAAGAAGAAGAAGAAGAAGAAGAAGAAGAAGAAGAAGAAGAAGAAGAAAAAGAAGAAGAAGAAGAAGAAGAAGAAGAAAAAGAAGAAGAAGAAAAAGAAGAAGAAGAAGAAGCAGAAGAAGAAGAAGAAGAAGAAGAAGAAGAAGAAGAAGAGAAGAAGAAGAAGAAGAAGAAGAAGAAGAAGAAGAAGAAGAAGAAGAAGAAAACAGTTTTATAATTTCAAGAAAATATTCTCCTCCAGTGAACCTTTGTCTCGGAGAGCGTGCAACTCTCATACACGTGTACGCCTTACTCTAATTTTTTTTTTAAACCACCTAGGTGTCCCAGCCATTTACTCGCTGTGTAATAGTTTGTATTTGTTATCAGTGACCATTTGTTTTATGTTGACAAAGGCTTTTCCATCGCTACATCAATTTTATCATTCGCAATTGTGTTCCTAGGAAGCCGACTATTTCTATTTTCCATTTTGTTTAATGTTGCATTGTTTCAAACATTAAATCTTTACTGATTAAAACAGAAAATATTTTCTTTCTTTATTTTTTGCTTCTTCGTCGTGTTCCCTCTCAAGGCTTTAACTAAAATTGTTTTAAAGTAAACAGAAGTCAGCTTTAGGTTTCCATAGAATTTGTCATTAAACGGACAGATTTGAGCCAGTATAATTTTGTATCCGTTTGTCATTTAAATTTCATTGCCTCACACTCCAACATCTCACATTTTATTAACTCTTTGAGTCCTAGAGTGTTTAGCATCACAGGCCCAAGGGGTAGTAAAGAGAGACATAAAATCGGCACATCATGCGTTCACTGACATTCTAGGTAGGAATCTGTAAACGTATGATGCATTCCTTGGAATTTTAGCAAACCAGAAGAAATCAGTCATCAAGCAGAAGAGATCATGCCAGATATGAAGAGACTATTTTGTTAGAACAATATCCATAGTTAGATTCATTGCGAAACAAAGTCTGAAATGGATGGTAGACCTTGTATAAATGAATTCAACGATGCTGGCAGCTAGAAAATGAGAAAGTAACCACTAAGATACAGAGGGAGACCTACAAGAAAATAGACTGAAGGAGTCCTGAATAGCCTTAAACTTTACATCGTCAAAACACACTAACAACCCGGCACGCCCTAGCACAGATACCTAACCTATGTTAAACTGCAACTCCTAGCGACACAAATTTGGTAATCTGGTAATCTTAGTTTCAGTATCATAGCAAACGGGTCAACCCATAGCTGCTCCGCTCCTGTGCCAACGAAAAACACACAAAATGTTTATCACAGTTCAAACGAAATCCGCAGCTCACAGTGTCACACTATGCACTTAAATCAGAAGCTGGGCAACGAAACTATATCCTTCCAGTCTAAAAATGGAACAAAAATGCAACGGCCACCGTCTGGCAGAAGCAAAAAAATGTGCCATTGCTAAAAGAAGTGGCTTTGCCTAGCGTCTATTTTGACCTCAAGCATTATGCGAGGGTTAATAAACGGTCACTCCAACATTATTAGCTGGGGAAGAGACTTAGAACATTACATCCACCAGCAAGCGTCGCCCCTACAACGACCTGACTGCCTTCGTTAATGACTGTTCACCCAACATCCATGCAGTTCTTTGGCACGAAGGAGACACCTTTAACTTGGGTTTCGGAATGCTGACTCCCTACAAGATGTTATGTTATTTTCTGTTATCACAATCGACGTCACTGCACTATGGGGCTTTTCCATGCGTGTTCAGTCCTCCGATGCAGCAGCCACTCCAAAGTACTTCTACTAATTGTTCCCACGAGAAGCTGGTTATATTGTCTCCTATCTCGGCCTCGAAGACGGCAAAGACGTGCTTCGCCATGCTTTACGCCCATGTCACGCAATCGTGCCAGTGTTAGGGATTCCTCATTATTCACTAGCTCAGTACGTACAGCGTTGATCTGCTCTGTCCATGCTTTTTCCCGCAATCCTTAGTGCCGTGCTTGCCAGTTGGTCCGCTACCCATTCAGAGCACATACCGCCTGTTGCTATCTTCTGAAGCATATTCATGGAGTCTGATACAATAACTGCCAGTGTGGTGGTTTGCTCGGATACCCATGCTAAAGCTCTAGAAGCAGCGGCTATTTCGATGGTCAGGCTTAACGTGGTTGTCTGGTAAGCGCCGCTTTCCTCCTGTATTGTTTTCCCTATTCTTTGCGCTTATGCCCATGGCGACCTTGATCCGCGCTTTACGGATCCATCTGTGTAGATGATGATATCTTCTGGGTCTGAATGCGGATCTATCAGTTCCCTTACTTCTGTGTCTACGGCAGTACCTACCGAGTGTGATGACAACCTTAAGAGATGCCATGCATGTCTACTGGTGTATTCGTCCATTCTTTTCCGTGACTGATCACGTCTAGGTCACATACCTGCTGGATTAAATCCTAGCCTTCGCCATCCAAGAGCGGCCTCTTTTGATACGCGTTCTTTTTTGTCCAGTAGGTGGTTAACGTCTGCCGATACCCTCATGTACGCCTTGACCTGTGCCACTTTGTATCTGCTAGTCATCGTCTGCAAACCTAGGACATAACGCATGCCGTTGCAGGAGGTATCTTTTGTTGCAGCCGAGTATGAGTCTTATAGCCTCATTATGTGCTCCGTCCGGTCTTTCTAGCTGGGTTTTGCTGACAGTGAGGAGGCAAAGACCATAGTCAATGACGCTAAAACAAGCCCTTGATTGAGAAGGAAAAGTAGGCTTTGTTGGGGGGGGGGGGGGGGGGGGGGGGGTTGAACACGCACAAAAAAAAATCTTATTTTAAACTTCTTATGTTCTGTGTCAAATCTGAGGACAGTGAAAGGGGGGTGGGGGGGGGGGGGGGGGGGGGAACACGCACACAAAAAAATCTTATTTAAACTTCTTATGTTCTGTGTCAAATCTGAGGACAGTGAAGGTTTAACTTTGGTTCTGCTGACAGTTTTATTCAGCTTCTGGTGACCTTGTTGCTTCCATTTTGTTTGCTTCTAAAACTGCATAAAATAATAATAAATAAATTACATGTGGTTTCTAGAGCCTCGTTTTGATTGGGGGGGGGGGGGCACGGGACAGACAGCACACCAAACAAGCGTGTCGTAAAAAGTGACTAATTATGGGTTTGCTAAAATCGGGTGTGTTGGGTCGAGTTGCGCAGATATTGCAGCCTAGCTGTAAATCACAACACAAAGAACATTTTAATGGCAAAGAGAAAGAAGAAGAAGAATATGAAGAATAAGTTAGCATTTTGGAGGTCAAATTTCATCCTGTTTTTTAAGTTAGATTTGATATAAATCATAACACTGAAAACTCTTTCTACGTCAGCATATGAGTGGGTTAGTATTATGACATACATTGCACATTTAAAGAGCTTACAGAATGGACTGTTTGATGAGGCATCTTTAAATTGTCTAATTTCACTCCAAAACACTTCAGTTTCTGTTTTGTTCGTCCATTCAACTAAGTTTATTTTGGGTAACTAATATCCTGCTTTTGCGACACTATTATCAATAGCCCCTAAAAATTTCATAACTTCACAATATTTAGGAATGTCCTTTACTGGCTGAAGTATGTTGCTCGCAGAAAAGAGTAAAATATTTTTCAATACATCTAGATTTTCCGCAAGTCTCTGCTTCAATTGCTTGAATAATGAGATATGGAAGTCTTGACAGCGTTTTCCTAAGGTGTTCTTTTCATTCTCTGTAAACATACCTTTTATTTTTAAATCATCATTTTTTTTATTCGATTCGATATCCAAGGTATGGCTTAGGAGACAAATAGCTCGCCTATAGTGCAAGTGAGCAAAGTATCTTTAGAAGTTGGCAACACTTTTACCAACTGAGTGAAATAGCAAAGTGAGATCGTCAAGTAATTTAACTTTATCAACCTGTTTAGATTCGAACAGTTTAATAACTTTTTGCACTTCCATTAGAATAATAGGTTGTAAAAAGAGAAGGAATGCCAATTTTTTTTTCGTCACTGTACATTCCAAATAGTATTTCAGCTGTGTAGCATTTTTCACTTTATCTTGTTATTTCAAAGTGTATCTTCAACTCAACAATAAGAAGTTTATTAAAGTCAACAATATCTCTCCAAACGATATGATCAATAGATAACACTAAAAATAAGCTGAATTCGCAAAGCAGAGAAATATTAATAAATTAGTAATAAGAAGTTAACAAGCCGGTCTTATTAGCCCAGGTTAGTCTCAGATAACAAACACCTAGTTGTTTGATTTCTCATGTGCTCAACCGATTCTATCGTTTCACGATCTTGGGCAATCTTCTCTCGTCTCAAAGTTATTCTATGGCAAGGGCGCCGGTAACTTGTGAACTTTCATGTGCAGAAAAGACTCTGTGTTGTCTCGCGATCTTGGACAATCTTCTCTAGTCTCAAAGTTATACTATGGCATGGGCGCCTGTAACTTTCCAGATCAGTCTCTTCGTTTTCACTCTTCTAGTCGACTTTACGGTATGGGCACCTGTCGACTCTCTAAGCACAATCTGTCTCTCTCAGTCCTTGCTTTAGCATATATACTTTCCCTAAGTAACGCTCACCTTGGCCGTTTGTCCTACTTCTTCATGCTGACTCAGAGTTTTAAATTTTCCCCAGAAACCCGATCTCTGCCTAGAGTAAATACTTTTCAGCTTGTTTGCTTATTGCCATGTTTCACATGCATGTTCTAATTTATTTAGCACTTCAACACTCTTCTTCTCGCTGCAATTGACATCATCTTGATAATTTTTTTGCAGCTTACTAGAGGCCATGCAAATAATGTTCTCATTTCAGCAAGGCATCTTGCATCAGATGATTTGGCTGTTTGAAAGATAGTTGTGTCTGTTGACTTGCTTAAGAATTTTACCGTGTGCTTGTATTTCACAATTTTGTATATTTTTCTTCTAGATAAATGACTAATTTCCGCTTTCTTTCATTATAATTCCAAGCCTAGTTTCTTACTGTGAACTACTACTGAATCCATTAAACGTTGCAGACTTTCTTCGTTGTCTGCTTTCATTCTGTATCCACTGCATATCTTATATTGTTGGTGTTACATCCTCCCACATTAATAACCTTCATATCTTTCAGATGTCGCCTAATATTTTCGCTACAAAAGGAAACAAGATCTGGCGACATTACACATTCCTGTCGCATACCTTTCTTGATTGGCAGGTATATATATATATATATATCTGTTTTTACAGCAGTATGTTTCCACTCTGTCCTTAGTCAATTTTCCCTGTAAATTTGTAACCATTTTTATCACGTTGACGTTTCTTTATCTTTTGAAGGCCTTGATGTAATCACTAAAGCAGAGATGATGATCTTCACTTACTTCTATCGAACGTTCTATTAATGTTCTCAGGAGATACATGGCATTTGTTGTACCTCTACACCTATTTTTGGTTCCATTTTCTTCCTAATCCTTTGCATGATGATTCTTAGCAAATTATGTTATATCTTTCTAACCTTAATCAATGACAGAAACATAAAACAAATACAAAGCAAAATATTTGTCAAAATGTAATTGTTTCAGAATGTTTAAATAATTTGTGAAACAGTTATTCATTTTCAAATAGTTTTAACATGCAGCATATATACAATACATAAACATGAAACTAAACAAAATGTAAAAATGTCACAACAGAGGGCTTTCAGCAAATGGCTGTCTTAAAATACAGTTTTACTTTTTTGTTCTTGCAACATAGGAAGCTAATAATTAACTACACAGGTCATAGGCTTAATAGGGAGCTTAACCCCGCTGAAAATAATTATGTAAGGGTATGAAGAGACATCCCTTTGTGAGAGAGAGAGAGACTAAGACAGACAGATGGGCACAGAGAGAGAGAGAGATACCCACACACACTTAGACAGACATATGAACTAAAATGGACCGAAAGAGAGAGAGAGGGAGAGAGAGAGAGAGATAGAGAGAGAGAGAGAAAGAGAGAGAGAGAGAGAAAGATTAAAGGCTGAGGGGGAGACTGAATAAAATATTAAATAGCAAAAGGACAATGGCTTGGCACAATATGTAGGGAGAACCAAACAGATAAATGAATAAGATGGGCTGGGCATGGTATGGGCTACGAAAGAAAGAGAGCTGAAATCCAAGACAGACACATCAAATCATGGTGATACCTCAAAATACGTAGTTTAGAAAAAAGTGGGAAAATATACTATCAGATAAGCGTTGGGAACAACACAATTTTTGCTAGTTTTGCTATCTGGTTACAATGCAGCCACGACAACTATCATAACACGCGCTACTCATGAAAAGATCTGATGGACAGTAACAGGTGGCCCTAGGAGAATATGGACTGATGACATTAACGACATTCTACTTCAATTCAGAACGACAACAGGCATTGCTACCCATCAAGAAATGGATGACAAACTGTTTCTTCCCAGGGTGCCCAACAGCAAAAGTTGGAAATTGATGATGATAACTGTACGTAGAATATACAATGACAAGTAACATTAAAAAGCATGATTTAAAAAAGACATATTTATTTGGACAGGAACCTCAGAGCTGAGTTCTGATCATGCTGTTTGCAGGATTCTAATAACTTTTGTAAGGAGGTTGACAGCGATGTTGTTACAGAATGCCTGTAATCAGAGAGAAAAAAAATATCAGGGTTTCACTTCAAATCTTGACTATAATTATTTTATTTCACTAAGCTTTTTAACAATCCAGCCTATTATTTGACAATGAGAAGCTAACATTTTGTCTGCTACATTAATTAACAAGGCTAGTAACTATCATCAAGCCTGTATTATATTAATTTGGCCATGTTACAATACTGCTTATTAAATTACTTTGTGACAGGTTAACATATAGCTTATCGCATTATCTCACGTTTCTCCCAGTGTGGGTTCCAGGAAATATGGGGGGGGGGGGGGGGGGGGGGGGGGAAGAAAGATGAAGAGAACCCATTGTCTCTCTAACAAGCATGTCATAGGAGTTGATAATTAGAGCTCCCTTGAAGCAAGGAGTGCATCTGCATAAAGAGGCGAGGAACTAACAGTCTGCATACGTATAAGACATATCTGTAAAATAGATAAACACTCAACTCATTTTCTCAAACAAGGTTAAAGACCAGAACTGGAAGAATTTCCAGCACTAGTGGTTCTTTGTTTACATCAGATCTGAGTGACTTCCTAACTGCCTCCAGCGCCGGCGGTAGTTTATTTACATCAGGTCCGAGTGATTTCATAGCTCCCTCCAGTACTGGTGGTTCTCCATAGCTGTCTCTAGCACGGGTGGTAATTCACTTAAATGAAGTCTGAGCAACTTTCTAGCTCCCTCTAGCACTGGTAGTGGTTCACTTACATTAGTACAGATATACTACCATGCACTCGAACATACTTGTATGAAACTCTTTCCCGTGTGGGTTCCTGGCCTCATTATGGGGGAAAACACAAACAGGCTCCTTACTTTGTCAACAAGCATGTCATAGGAGTGACTAACTGGGGATTTTCTTTGAAATTGGAATGCATTTGCACGAGTGGCAAGAAACAAACAATTGCACACAAAAGTCAGTAAACTGAGACCCTGGCTCAAAGAAAAGTCCAAATGGACAAACAATCAGGACTTTCCATAAGAGCTTTCAGCCGGTGAACAAAGACGATGTATGAAACTCTAAGGCCCTCACCATGAGGTGCTGTCATGGGCACATTTGTAATGGAGAGGCCAAATGCCAGAACAGCAAACTTTAGCTTCATCAAGCACAACTACACTGAGTAAGAGAGACTAAATACTATAAACTTTTATTAACGTAGTACTGAACCACTGAAGTCTATATTCTAAAGGGATCCCATAAAACATTATTAAGTGGAAGAAAAACTCCACCTGCGAACATTGTCAATAAACAAAAGGAGCAACAGCAGCAGACATGCCAGATCAGATTTAATCCCTATCAGGAAAAGAAATACAAAAAAAATATATACATATATCAAGGGTTATATTTCCTTTACTAAGGCCTTCTCATAAAGATACACACAGCAGCAGAGCAGATATAGTAGCATGCATTTTAACATCCTTAAATGGAATTCTGAGAACATGGCCACACCATGAGGTGCTGTCATAGACACATTTGTACTGGAAAGGCCAAATAACAGTACATAAAACATTTACAAGACGCATAAACTCAACAATACAACTCACCGTAATCCTATAAAAATTGAGAAATTTCTTCAGCCTCTTAATCACCAGATCAAAATTCTTATTTGGCATTAACTTCTTGACAGCAGTAGCATACTCCTGCACATGAATATTTAGAACATATTTACTATACTACTCACACAGCCTTACTGCATGTATCACAATACGCACACAAAAGACCAAGTGTTATTAAAAAGGAGATCTGCACTGAGCAGTGGGCATGTTTTGTGGTTTACAGCTGCACCTTAAAGCCCCACACATCTGGTTTCATAAAAAAATGCTTTTTTTAAATGTGTTACTGGGCAGTGGGTCTTACCTGAGCACCATAACCTACAACTTTAACGGCTGTGCCTCTGCACGGCCCTGGATAGTGTGCCCAGACAGACCATGCCACTGAGCTGGTTGACCTTGGTGTAACATCCATTACACTGCCCTCTTCTTCTTCCAAAGCAATAACTCTTCAAGAACTACCCCACTAGGAACATACAGTAATGGTGCAAAAAGTGATTCATATAAAAGACATGAAATTATGAGTTCTTCATTAAGGTAAGCATAATTTTGGATAGAACACACACTGAGAAAACCTGAGACCAGTATATCTAGAATGTCTTTGCACTGAAACCCACAGGGGCATAAAAATAGAGAAGACCAAAATTCACATGCAAAAGGAAGCTAGAGAAAAGTTAAAAAGAAGCGGAGGACATGGGGTGAGCTGCATGCAACAGCGAAGGATAAAGAAAACTGGCGTGACCTAGTTATGGGCCTATGCCCCATTGCGGAATAGAAGGCATAGGAAAATAGAAAAAAGAAAGTGACGCGGCAAATTTATTCATCATACAACATAAAAATGACCCTGACTCCAAGGTCGACCCAGCCTGTGCAGTCCCGGGAAGTAAAGACAGCCAGCCTGATTCTGACCACATCACTCATATTGAGCTGACTGGTCTATAAAAATATAGGTTCAGCGCTATACACCTTAAGGCCAAGGAAAAGGTACCTTACTTTACTTACACAACATACTAAGTTAAACTGACCATTCAGGTAATACCTAATCTAGGATGCCGTCAAGCTAATAAATAATCACAGTCTAAGCTAGCCAGATCCTAATCATCACTACGTCTCTTAACAAGCATATTACACTTCAGCAGTCAGAATACATTTTGTTCTGGTTTCGGTCTCCAAGCCAAGTCTGCTCAAAGCTCGGTCAGTGAGTCGCCCGTGAATCGTGGAGTCTTTACTCAGTCAGTAAGACTTTCCTGTCCTCGTCTCCGTGGGCTGTTAAACATGCAGTCACTTAACAGTCGTCTAAGTCCTAGTCCATCGTCGCCCACAATATGTCCAAAGCCACACAGGACTCTGCTAATGATTACTTCAAATGGATCACAGCAAAAGAAAGCCAGGTATTCAATTAACCTTCTAGAATGAAGATGGAAATAGCAGCTGTTACAGGAACATGGCTGGTGGAGCAAAAAGCAACTCAGGCGCTGAGAGTGACAGCAGATTCAATGAGCATGTTTAAAAAGATCCAGACTGGCAAACTAGAATAGTTTGACAGTATCTAGAAGTCCCCCTCAAGAAAGAGCAGACAGACTGGCAATGTCTGACAAATTAATAAATGAACAAATTTTATTTTCAGTCACAAATTAGGCAAGCAAGCTCTTCAGAACACTCATCTTTTGCTCAGCATCTGTATTTTATCTGTAAAGCATGTTATTTTCAAACATGTACACATACTCTCATATGTACTTAAGGATATATGTTCACATAATCATACATATGTCTATACAAATGCAGCAGAGGTATTCATACATATAGTATATATATATATATATATATATATATACATACACACACAAAATCAGCACACTTAGTATACAAATATGCATACACACAAGCAGATACCTACCACTTATAACACAAACACATGTACATACACTCACCCATACATACACATTCCTACACACATATACACAGGCACTCATTAAGAAACATTTATACAAAGACATTGTTACATATCCTCACTCTGCGAATGCAGAGTTGCTGAGGTAAAGAGTCAGAGACGATTAACCGTCTGTTGGAAATGGTTGTTAAATGTGGACAAGCATGAAGAAAACGACTGCAGCGCAAAGAGAGAAGGTATGCCAATCTACTCTAACCGGGTACGTTGAATATGGAGACAATATTACTGCTGCATCAGAAGATAGAGAATGAATGGGCAGATTGACATACTAGGATGTAGATATGAACAAGTAACGTAGCATTTCACCATACCTGTCTGTGCTGTAAACAAATGACAGTACTCGGAGAAAGCAATAGCACAAGAATATTTTTAAAAAAAAGGTCACTTGGAAAAAAAAAAGCCAGACTTACCTTGTTATTAACAATTGTGAAACCCAGGAGAAGTCCAGCATAGGAAGCCACAAACAAGTAGTTCACAGGCCTACCAGCTTTACCAAAAGCTATATGAAAATAAAGAGAAACAATTTTTTGTTTTACATTTTACATCCTGAATGCAGCGTCGAAAGCCATCCCAAGGGGCAGCCGGAAGGCATATAAACCTTTTTGGAATCAAGAAATTCAAAATACTATATCTGAAAGGAATAAAGCAAGAATATTTCTCGAAACTGCACGTTCAACAGAAGCAAAGATCCAATACAATAAAGCATGTGCCAGAGTAAAGCTTGTAGTTAATAAGGCTAAAAGAGATAAATGGACAGAAACTTGCTCCAACTTAGACCTTAGACAGAATGGAAATAAAGCATGGACTTTAGTTAAAAACCTCTCCGGAGAAAGTAGAAGGGTGAACCCAAAACCAGTGACAGATGGGAGTAAGACAATCACTGAAGACAATGAAGAAAGCAGAACATTTCAATCATTATTTTGCCTCGGTTAACAGAGCAGGTAAGCTGTCAGAACTCGATAGAACACAGCTCTCTCAGTTGAAGAAACAAGAGAGAGCTCCAACAGCCAGCGACTCCCTTTTTGAAAATGAATTTAGCATGGATGAATTAGAGCAAGCCTGAAGAAATTAAAACCTAGAAAATCTCCAGGCCCAGATAAGATCCACAACGAAATGCTGCTACATCTTGGCCGGTCTGGGAGAGAAGTAGTTCTCAGGCTTATTAATAAAACTTGGAGGTCAAGCAAACTTCCAAGGGCATGGAGGAATGCATATATCGTCCCCATCCTTAAAACCAAAAAGCCTCCAGATGACCCCAAAAAGCGCTACCGCCCGATATCCTTAAACATCATGCTTGGGCAAAGTTTTGCAGAAAGAATGATAAACAACAGGCGCTTATATTGGTTCCTTGAGAGTTCTGGTGTTCTATGCCATGAACAGGCAGGCTTCAGAACCAACAGCTGCACAGAAGACCAGCTGTTCAGACTGACACAAAGAATACATGATGGCTTCCAGAATAAGAAACACACAGTGGCAGTCTTTGTCGACCTCCAGCAGGCCTATGACAGAGTATGGAGAAAAGTCTCCTGATGAAGATGATGAGCATAGGAATACATGGCAGATTGTATAACTGGGTGAAATACTTCCTGATAGATAGAAGCAATCCAGACTAGATGCACAAACGCAATCTCTTCTAAAGAAGTCTTGGAGGAGGGCTTGCCACAAGGCTCATCATTGAGCTGTACACTATTCCTAATCTTTATCAATGACCTGCCAGAACAAATCAAGGCCGAAAAAAGCCTTGTACGCTGATGACCTAGCAATATGGCAGAGTCATGAAAATGTGGAAAGTGGAGCCCAAAGACTGAATGGAGACCTTTAGAAGACTGCATGATTACTGCCGAAAGATGGAAACTCAAGATTAACTGTGCAAAAGACGGTCTACACAATCTTTACCAAAAGCCACCAAGTAGCAAGGAAGAATATTAACACTGAGGTTAGACAAACACCAAGTGATGAAAGAAGAGCATCCCACATACCTTGGAGTCACACTTGACCCGCAGCTCAGCCTCAAGAACCATATTGAAAACATCAGGAATAAGGCATTGAGGCGGTTACAGTTATTAAAGAGACTTGCAGGTGTACATCATGGGGACATCAGACAAGGAAACTCTGAGGGGCTTATACCTAGGATATGTTCACTCTGAGATAGAGTACAACAACTCACTGCTTACAACTTGTTCCAAAAACTAACCTAGAGACTCTTGACAGAGTACAAAAAAATGCCCTCCGATTAATCTGCGGAGCTATGCAGTCTACACCAACTGCTGCATGTGAAATCCATACAAATGTGGAACCCCTCGGGTTGCGGAGAGAAAAAATCAGCCACTTTAGAAATTTATGAAAGATGCGTTAGGAAAAAATCGTAACCATCCTAATAGACATCTTGTAGAAAAACTGGGAATCCAAACAAAGAATAAAGCACAAATCGGTTTTACACTGTGTAAATGAAATTCAGGACAGATACCACCTCCCAGAAAGACGTCAAGGAATTCAGAAATGTTGCAAAAAAACCTACCACCACATGCTCGCTTTAAAGCTCCAGAAGTCCAAACTAAATTGGTAGGCGAGGAAAACCAAACAGTCCGACCCAAATCGCTCTTATGAACTCATCACTAAAGACCGTTGATTCTTACCCCCAAGAATGGATACATGTCTATACTGATGGATCAGCATTTAAAGCTACCATTAAAGCAGGTTACGGAATCTACATAGGTTATCCCGATGGATCTGTTGAAGAGATTTTTGATTGCATGCGGGGAATTCTGTTCAAACTATGAAGCTGAAATAATTGCACTGGAAACAGCAGTATACCACCTAAAGACTGTAATGGATGTTTACCCCTCAAAGGTCCAAAAATATTTGTCATCTTCACAGATTCAATGTCTGCCCTTCAAGCTCTGGTAGGGCAATGAATCCTGCAGAACTGACATAGCCAAGATAATCCTGATGCCGATCATCTTATTACCTCATACAACATCAGAATAGTGATGCAGTGGATTCCAGGTCACTCCGGCACACCAGGTAATGACAGAGCTGACAGATTGGCAAAGAAAGGAGCAACACAAGAACAACCACCTACAGCGACAACCCTCCAGACAGCAAAAACACTGATAAGAGCTATAAACAAAGAGACTTGGTTGAACAGATGGGCCATGGGAGACACTGGAAGAGAGGTTTATAGACATATGTCTGGCCCTGATCCTAATGACAGCATTAACCATCTAACAAGAAGGGACCAGGCCACCATCTTCAGACTTAGAACGCAAACATACTCCACTCAAATGGACACCTAAACAGAATACAGCCACAACACTCCCCAGAGTGCCAGCTATGTAACTACCCCTACGAAACTGTTGAACACCATCTCTTTGAGTGCCCAAAACTCAGTGAGACAAGAAGAACGCTACTCCCTCCGAGACCAGACAAGTGGAACACCTTGTACGGAGGAAAAGAACAGCTTGTGAAAACATGCAAATTCCACTACATGGCATTGGGCCAAAGGGCGAAAGCTCATGCGCCGCTGGATCGATAACAACAACAACAACAACAACATTATGAAATCTTTTTCCCTACAAATGTACATACAATCATTTACAAAGAGAAGATTTACTCCCACATGATGAAGTTTTCTACTGATGTACTAGTAAATCCAATCATGAACACAGACAAGATTTACTCTCACATTTTCTATGTATGCTAATCCCACCTTCGCCCGTGTGTCACCGGGGCCCTCACGGGAAGCAAAGAATAGTGACACTGCACCCTACCAGGCATGTCGTAAGAGGCGACTAAGGGTAGGGTTGGGCGTGAGGTTGGCTACCTCATCCTGTAAAAACCATAGCCACAAAAACCAACCAACCATGGATAAGTCAAAAAGAGAAGCAAATAAACTCCAGCCAACCAAGATGAGGGGAGGCTCTTCAAATAGAAGAAGTATGACACGGTGTGGAGAAAGCCGTAAGGAGTCCGGATCGTTGACTTACCTCCTCTCAGCTAGGAAAACCTCCAGAATTGGCACCTGGAATGTTTAGAACTCTCTATGATATAGGGAGAACAATGGAAGTAGCAAAGGAAATGAAACATTATAGAATTAGTATTTTGGGGTTATGTGAAATAGATGGACTGGGACAGGGAAAAAGTATTCTCAATTCAGGAGATACTATTTTGTTCTCAGGACACACAGAGGAAAATTCGCCGCCACAGTGAAGGAGTGGCCCTGATGCTATCAAAAAGAAGCAGACAGAGCACTATAGAATGGGAAGCTGTGAGTCCCAGAATAATAAGAGCATCTTTTAGAACAGTAAAACAGAAGGTGAAACATGTCGGTAATACAGTGTTATGCACCAACAAATGATAAAGATGCATCTGTTAAGGAAGAATTTTACATGCAGCTTTAAAATATTATAAATAATGAAAAGAAAGGGCAACTTAAAAATTTTGATGGGTGACTTGAATGCTAAGATAGGATCAGACAACACAGGTTATGAAGAAATTATGCGGAGACATGGTCTAGGAATAATGAATGAAAATGGAGAATTATTCACAAATTTTTGTGCAGGAAACCAGTATGTTATTTTTTCCCCATAAAATAATACACAAGGCAACATGGAAATCACCAGACCATAAGACAACCAATCAAATTGATCACCTATGTATTAACAAAAAGTTTTGATCATCCCTTAATGATCTTAGGGCTTTCAGAGGTGCCAATGTATTTACTGACTATTTTCTAGCGGTAAGTAAAATCAAGTTGAAACTAAAAAGATATATAACATCTTATAATCATAGAAACCAATATAATGTAGGCTTTCTCAGAGATAAAGAAATTAAGGAACAGTTCACAGTTACGGTCTCTAATAAGTACCAAGTGTTGCAGCAGTTAGCTGAAGATGTCAACACAGAAGTCTGCTGGGATCAGATCAAAGGAATCTGGAATGAATCTTGCGTAGAAGTTCTTGGCAAGAAAGAAAGGAAACATAAAGCATGGATAACACCAGAAACCATTAAACTGATTGAAAATAGGAAAAGTAAAAAGGCAGAATTAAACAATAGCAAAACTAGAGCTGCTAAAGCTAGAGCTCAGGAGAATTACACAGAAGCCAACAAGGAAGTTAGGAGGCATATAAGGGCAGATAAAGTGAAATATCTAAATGATCTAGCACAAGAAGCGGAGACAGCAGCAGCAAAAGGAAACCTCAGAGAACTTTACAGTAACACAAGAAAATTAGTAGGTAAATATAGTCAGCCAAGTGGATCAATCAAAAATAGTCAAGGAAAGGTACTTACTAACACTAAGGATCAAATGGACAGATGGGTTGAATATTTTGAAATGCTTCTAAATAGACCAGGCCCAGAGGTTCCCCCAGATATCCAGCCTTTAGAAATGGAACTGAATATCAACTGTGAGATACCATCCAAAGAGGAAATTAGAAAAGCTATAAAGCTTCTTAAGGAAGGAAAGGTGTCAGGCCCAGATGGTATCCCAGCTGAAGCCATCAGGACCAACATAAACACATCAACAGAATTGCTGCATAGATTATTCAGTAAAGTCTGGGAGACCGAAGAAATACCAGCAGACTGGAGAGAAGGATATCTTGTGAAACTGCCCAAAAAAGGTGATCTACAGGAGTGTGAAAACTATAGAGGAATTATGTTGCTGTCAGTTCCTGGAAAAATATTAAGTAGAATTATTTTGGAAAGATTAAAAGATGCTATTGATAAAATGCTAAGAGATGAGCAGGCAGGTTTTCGGTCCAACAGATCCTGTACTGATCAGATAGCCACATTACGTATTATAATAGAGCAAAGCATTGAACTGAAACTCACCACTTTACATTGGATTTATAGACTATGAAAAAGCATTTGACAGCATTGATAGGGAATCTCTCTGGAAATTGATGGGGCACTATGGAATCCACACAGAAAATTATCAACTTAGTAAAGACAACATATAAAGACATGAAATGTCGAGTTCTTCATGAGGGAAAGCTAACAGATGCATTTGAAATAAAAACAGGTGTGCGACAGGGATGTCTTTTTGTCGCCTCTCCTATTTTTTACTGGCTATAGACTGGACTATGAAAACAGTAACTGCTAACACCAAGAATGGAATTCAGTGGACCCCTACAAAACAGCTGATGATCTGGACTTCGCTGATGATATTGCCCTTCTGTCCCATTCACGGAATCAGATACAAGATAAATTAAATATACTTAATGCGAGATAACAGCAGCTTGGTCTGAAAATCCATAAAGGAAAGACAAAGATAATGAGAATAAATCAGGCAAATAGTATGTGGTTTCTCTTAATGGCACCCCACTCCAAGACGTGGAGTCGTACACCTATTTGGGCAGTAATGTAGATAAAGATGGAGGAACTGATAGAGATATTAAAATAAGAATACAAAAGGCAAGAGGGGCTTTCATAGCACTAGGGAATTTGTGGAGGTCAAAAGAAATTAAAAGAAATACTAAACTAAAAATTTTTAATTCTAATGTCAAATCAGTACTTTTGTATGGGGCGGAAACATGGAGAACAACGAAGGCAATTACTAATAAATTACAGACATTCATTAACTGGTGCCTGCGCAGAATAGAGGAATAAAATGTTATGATAGAATAACTAATGTAGAACTTTGGGAGAGAACTAAACAGGCTCCAGTGGATCAGGAGGTGAGGAAAAGACGCTGGCGTTGGATAGGGCACACACTGAGAAAACAGGAGAACAGCATAACTAGAATGTCTTTGCATTGGAACCCACAGGGGCATAGGAATAAAGGAAGGCCAAAAAACACATGGAGAAGAGAGCTGGAGAATGAGGTTAGAAAGATTGGGAGGACATGGGGAGAGCTCCATGTAATGGCGAAGGATAGAACGACTTGGCGTGAGTTGGCTGAGGGCCTATGCTCCATTGGGGGATAAAAAGGCAGAAGAAGAAGAATCCCACCTTGGACAAGGACTATTTATTTTCATAGATACACTATATTTTTTAAAAACATAAGCCTGATCATAAACAATTATTCTCATATTCTATTATATTATGACATAGATGTATATATAATTATAAATATTTTTTATTGCTAGATGAATTGATGGTTTTGCCCAGGGTAGTTAACTTTTTCAGGACCAAATTTTTTTCTGTGGGTTTGGACAGCATACATTTTTTTTCTGCAACACAACAAAGCTAAAATCCTCCCTGAAGAAACAGTATTGGCTGTATCGGGACATATAATATATCAAATTAAAGATAAATGAGTGCAGAATAAATCTTAACTATATAAGTGTCAGTATTACAACAAAATATTAAAATCGCACAACATTCAAGGATGTTAGACACATATGAAGATTATTTATATATATAAAAATCAATGTTTGTTTGTTTGTTTATTACGTATAGATTCGGAAACTACTAAACCGATTTAGCTGAATTTTCGGCGTATGTTTGTTTTTATACCGGGAATTTTACGGGTCATGGTTTGAAATAAGTGGCGACATTTGTTAGGAAAATATTTTCAATTTAGTGATATTTAATTAAAGCCACGCTCGGAATGCACGACTTCCACCATTCGCCGGCATGGTACAGCAAACCATACTATCTCTATATCTGTGCAGGCAATGATTGCATGTTAAAAATATTAGACACGATTTCTATTTTCTTTCTTATCAAACAACCATCGATGAGTTAGAGAGTGGTCGGTGGATTTGAGAAAGGGGGGGGGGGGGGGGGGCGCATCGAAGACTATCTCTATGTTCGAGCAGACAATGATTGCGACATGAACTGTGTTAGACAAGTGCGATTTCTATTGTTTTGTCGTTTTAATAATACTTGTAGTTTACATCTGGGATATCTGTCTATGAGAAAACAATTGCCTGTGGTTTTGAGTTGTGTTTGAATCGGGACACAGTAGTCGGGACACACATCTTTTTTGTTTTCTTTTCGTTGCTCAATAGGAATGGTTGCTTGGCCGAACAGTTAGAACACTGGGCTCCCGTGCGGGAGACCAGGCTTCGAATCCCCAGTACCTCATATGATTTTGTGTGTGTTAAATATGGGGCAAAATAAACTGTTGTGGCGACAACACTAGCTATGTGGCCCTAAATACTAAATTTTAAAAAAAGGTAACGTTGATAGTTAAAATTGACCATTCCGCATACTTATGATTTCATTTCAAACTTTCCGATTGCAAGGTTACGCTAAATTTTCATAGGTTTCCATTTATTTTCATTTAGATTTAATCATTTCGCCTGACATTGCTTTGGAATTAAGTTGTGCTGTTTACCATAGCGTACATTTCGTAATTATAGTGTATTTTTCCTGTTTTTGTTGCTTTTTACTTAATTTTTCCCCTCCCAACTATTTCAATGAGGGAAGGAGTAGACGGTGAATTGGGGGGGGGGGGGGGGGGGGGGGTGGTGGGTTGGAGGGGGGGGGGGGGTTGGACAAAAACTGTTAACTGGGAGAGCTTTAAGTCCCAGTAACTGCTCTACCCACTCAAAGTAGCAGCAGTGTTAGTAGTTGTGGTCCCCCGTGTGGGTTCCGGGGCCCTATTGTGGGGAAAACAAGAATAGACCCACTGCCTCCCCAAAAGCATGTCGTAAGAGTCGACTACCTGGGGAGCTTCCTTTGAAGTCGGAGTGCATCTGCCTGAGAGGCAAGGAACCAGCAGACTACATTCAAATGAATCAGATCTGTAAAACTGATGCACACGCAAAACTCAGGTTCTGGAGCAGGACTGCAGTCCAGAAGTGGACGAACAACCAGAACTTTACGCCAGAGTGTACAGCTGGTGAACGCGAAGAAGAAAGAAGAAGTAGTTGTGGTTGGGTGGTTACACCGTAGTGCTCTCATGTTAAAGCCTGCCGGTAAGGTGATGGCGTTTTTCTGTCGGGAAGCGAAATTACACCTCCTAACCTGACCAGTCCGTGGCGACAGCACTAGCCATGCGGCGGCAAAACATCTGGCTCACGGCTCCCTGTCTACTCCGATGGTAAAACAGATAAACGAAAAGGGAGAGAGCAGTAGTCTGGATGGGGGAGGGGATGATGACAGAAATGTTCAACTTAAAGAGCTTAACACATGATTTTAAAGTTTTAATTTTTTTATTTTAATAGAGCCCCGAAGCCCACACAGGGAAAGACACAATTATATGTTGCGTGTTCTAAAGTCGGCAAACCAAACATGCAATTTCTATTGTCTTTCTTTTTCAAAAACCTTCAATGGGGGAGAGAGTAGTAGGTGAATTTGGTGGGGGGAAGATCGAAGACTATCTCTGTATCTGCGCGGACAACGATTGCGACAGTAACCATATTTAACAAGTGTGATTTCTATTTTCTTTCTTTTCCTTTTAGCCAAACTATGCCACAGCAACGCATGGCCAGGTACAGCTAGTTTACATATAAAAATTGTGTGCTTATATACTTTTTTACTTGTTCAACAACACTGCTATCCAGTTTTAAGAATATACATACCTTCTCTATTCAATTGTGTCTGTATTTGAAACTTTTTTTAAAAATACTTTGGATGTTATGATCACTTTTGTATGACACGTTAGATTTCATAACAACCGAAAATCAGAAAAACAGCTGATCAAACAAGATGATCCGACTGAAATATTTATTTCAATTTTCATAACCTAAACTAAATTATCGCCAATAGGTTTGTCACTTAGATATCAATCATATTATCAAGACTATTGTCACCATCTGGCAGAGATTCATCAACGACAGAAGTATGAACAGTTCTAGACCTTTTAACTTATCATTTAGTTTTAAAAAATCCTGCAAGAATTGTTTCACACAAAAAAAAAAAAAAAATTTTAAGTCATGAATGGAAGCAAAAGCCATGTGGGAAATTTCATACGAGAGGACACCCTGTTGTTAATCCTAAATTTTCCGAAACTTGTTCTTAAAAGTTAGTTTTTCCCACAAATGGAACAAAATTAAGATATATGATACGCGAGTATACTGGCACTCACATGAGGGATAAATTTATAAGCCAGTTAACTGGCTACCCGTCTTCAAAGAGTTATGGAAAACTGCATATTTCCCTCCTCTATTTCCGCAACTGGAGAAAATAATAACAGAAAGAACAGCGGTGGCCAACAACACAAAGATGAACACAGGATTTAAGTGACACCTTGGGTAGGGAAGTGCACATGGCGGGAAAATCTGGTGAGAGACCGATTTTCTAACAGGCAGAATGTGATGAAAGTGACGTTCTGTGAAAGCACTTGCTGCATGATGATGATTTTCTTATATTATCTGAATACATTTCAATGAATAAATAATCATAGCCACAACTGACCTTTTGTAAATGTCTCATTTTCATTCTCCAGGATGCTTTGATTGTCATCTTCCGTCTGACGAGCCGCCTCTTCTCTCTGGACAAACAGCTAAGATAAAATACAAAATAAAGAAGCCATTATGACAGTTAATGTGTCAATCTAGTAACAGAAATGAATAAATCCTCAATGATTCACATGGTTATGACAGAAGTTAACAGCAACCAGAAAATATTTTATGTAAAATAATAATTAAAGGAATCAACAAGGATTATTTGTCCTTCTCCTCCACCAACTTCTTATCTTCAGTGGTCATCGAAGTGACACAGCTGCACTGCCTGTTTATAACAAAAATAGCATACTATAAAGAACATTTAACATATGGCTGTGAATCCTGAACAATTAAAAAACAAGTTCAAATGTGTCTTGAGGTTTCAGAGATGCGGTTTTATTCTTATACTTCTTCTTACGTTCGCCTGAAATAAGTTGTCTATATCAGCAATTTTGTCTCTTGTATAAATTTCACTGTTGTTTCATTCAGTGGTCCATAGAGTTTACCTTCCACTGTTGTTCTTTTGGGCCAAAAGGTTTTCCCTAAATGTGGCGATTTCGGTGCAGTTCTGGAGTACATGCCCTGCTGCCTGGGGCACCTTTCCACAGGTGTACATGGCTGATACGCCTATCTTGAATTTTGTGTACATGCAGTTACGTAATCAGTTGTGCCCTGTTCTGAGGCGGAGGAAAATGACTTGTTCTGATCTGTCCATAATAAAATAGTTGTCTTGTGCTGGGGCTGGTGGTTTCCTGATTGATTTAATGATTCTTTTCTTATGGTGGTATGTGACTGGCACATCGGCTGCACTTTTGTCGCACCTTCTCCTGCCAGTTGATCAGCTTTCTCATTTCCAGGCACTCCACAATTTGATGGTATTCACTGCATTACAACTCTGGTAGTTTCCTAGACTGGAGTGCTTCCAGTACTGATTTTGCATCTGTCAGCATTACCACATACTGTGAGCCAAGACTGGTATTTAGCAGTTTCTCTGTTGCTGTCTTGATAACTTGAGTTTCTGCATCATAGTTATGGCAGTACTTTCCAGTTGGTACGCTGGACTTATTCCTAGTACCATCTGGGAATTCTATGTACACTGCAGCACCACCATTTCTAATTGCACTTTCTGCTGACCTATCTGTATAGACTCTGACCCATTGTTCTTGAGGGTATTCTTCACCTAAATAACTGAGGGTGGCCATTCTGCATGGTACACTATCTTGCTCTTTTTTTGGGTCAAATATTCCTTTCACATTGTCTGGACCTGTACTGTTAGTTTGCATTTCTCTCTCCATGGGGTTTGTTCTAGAATACTGTTAAGTGGACAACCACTTTCTGGAAGGTCAGCAGTTTTGTCTACATATTCTTTTTGCTTGATGTATAAAGCTGCTTCTTTTTAACAGTCCCAAGGCTGGGTTCCGAAATCTATTTTTCATGGGGTGATCTGGCATACTGAGGAACTTTTCAGCTTGTATTTGCAACTTTGTATCTCTGCATTCTCTCAGTGCCTGTGTTTTCCAAGCTTTCTCCATTTGTGGTTTTATAAAAGAATGCTTAAAATCCTGCAGACAGCTAAAATTAGTAATCCAGATGTTTTGAAGGCGGTGCCTATGCAGAATACAGTGAATTAAATGGTATGATAGAATCACTAATGTACACCGCTAGGAGGGAACTAAAAAAGTTCCAGTGGACAAAAAGTGAAAGAAAGTTGCTGGTGTTGGATAGGACATGTTATAGAAATCCCAAAACAATACAACTAGAATGTCCTTGCACTGGAGCCCACAGAGGCATAGAAATAAATGAAGACCAAAAACGCATGGAGAAGAGAACTAGAGAGTGCAGTTAAAAAGACGGGGAGGACATGGGAAGAGCTGCATGCGAGAACAAAGATATGACGACTTGGCATGAGTAAGCTGACGGCCTGTGTTTCATCGGGGATTAGAAAGGCAGAAGAAGAAGACCCAAGGTCATCTGTAGGAAGATGTCAACTGCAGTGAGGGGAAAAAACCGGTGTTAAAGTAACACAGAGCGTGTGATCTTACGGCAGAATTGTGGCTTTTGAGAGAAATTCAAAATAATATCATGGAATGATAGAAAAACAGACTAGTCTGTCTTCCTGATTAGCATAATTAGATGCAGCAGTCAGTGCTTTGAGAAGGAATGGACACCAGAGACTGGTAATGACTGGCAGAATTGTTGAAAAGACAGCAGAAAGAAGGCAAGAATATAAATATGTGGATGGCTTGGCTACAAGAATGGGGAAAGACAACAAATCTGACCTGACCCATTTTTGGGGAGTCCCGTGAGATGGTGAAACAAGATAGCTTAGATGAATACCCAAAGACAACCTCTCATAAACATCAAAATCAGGCAAATGTCAATGGTTGAGACATACAGGAATTCTGTGCGAGTCAAAATTAAATTGAAAGAATATTTAAAATTAGACCAACCTCCACTACTGCCTTGATGCCACTCATGGTTTTAGGTTGTGACTTCTCTGTGTACTTCACATCCATCTGTGGGCTCATCAATATCTGGCGGTTACATTCTTTGTGCTCAACCAGGGTCCTCAGTAAGCTAAGGCACTGAGGAAACAGGAAACACTTTACAAGCACAAACGCCGATGAACCACAGCCACTGGAAAATTACACTTTACAAGATCCGACAATTAAATAATGAGACTATTTCTATTGAATTTTAAAAATCAACAGTTGAAGATATAACCTGTATCTGATTCAAAGCAAGCCCCTTGTGCATTGATACAGCAAGTGGCACAATCTAACAAACACTGGAAACACCTCTGTAGTTCTATTGTTATGGCCTTTAAAGTCGTTATGGCCCTTTAGATGTCATCAATATCGTTAAAGAAGTGTCCTTTCAATGGTAACTTTAATTTTGGGAATAGAAAATAATCACAGGGAGACAAATCTGGGGATTAGGGTGGAAGTCTGAGAACACACACCTGTTTTTGGCCCGAAAATTCTTGTTTGGATGATATCTTATGGGTACTCAACCCGCTGATGTTTTTGGTCATCAGACAACAAATGTGGTACAAACCGGCAAGCAACTTTTTTCTTGCCAAAATCTTGCACTAAAATGTTATGAATGATCTTCTATTAAGACCAGATTAATCTGCCATCATCATCACAGTAAAACAATGACCTTTTTGTATTGGTTTTCTGACTTTTGCAATGAGTTCATCATTACGAACAGAAATCTGACGTCAAGTCTAGGTGCATTAGTGATCACTTGCACACCACTTTTGAATCATCAATACCACCTGAAAATTTGTGCACGAAATAAACAATTATCCCCATAAACTTGTTGCATCAATTCAACTGTTTCAATGGTGCTTTTTATGAGCTATTAAAAAAATGTAATGTTAGCTTTTTGCCCTCGTGATGATTACGTAACAATGCCACTCTGACTAGGTCAACAAAATGGCTGCTTGTTTGTTGTCTGTTTTTCGAGCGGCTATGAAAAGTTGCCAGATCATAGACGAATGTTGCCTCTTTAGATTCCATGCTTTGCTTCATAGATATTTTTATCTTGGCCATAATAAAATCAGTCTCATTACTTAATTGTCAGACACTGTACATTCAGGTAGAGTTACTAAAGTTTTCATGTTAACAAATTTTCTTCAAGCATGCCAAAATAGAAAAATAATTAATACTAGTGGTATATCTAATCTTCTTCTTCATGTACAGCATTACAACATTACGATCAATTATCCAACAAGTCAGATAATGTTTAGATTGTATATTATGAAAATAAAATTGTCGGTTCAAGAACAAAGGTAATTTCATTCAGAGACAATAATTTTATTCCTCAAACACAGGTATTTTTAACAGGCCCTTAACTCTTACTAAATGTTTATCAACTCTATTCTGACCCAAAGATCAGATATCTATCTTCTAACAAAGCCTGAGCTACGTTCTCTTTCTCTACACTCCGCAGCTACTCACAAGTCTGATATTTACTTTTTAACTTAGATAATGTTTCGGCAGAACTGTAGATGCAAATACCTGACAAACTATAGTTCTTATATTAGGACTGGGCTAAAATGCGCTTGTCGCTGGACTACGTGTTCCTTCTGCCCATGATGGGCCTAGCTTGCCTCAGTCTAACTCTGGTAACAGAGGCAGCATCCGTCTGTCCATGTTGGACCTGCCTGTCCTCCATCCGTACTACGCTACATCCTCTTTTCTCAAAGCGTCGGCAATTTGTAAACTTGCTGATTATTCTGTCAGCACATTTATCATTTATGTGTATCTGGTCTCCACAGAAATTGCTAAGGAGCATCCCCTGTCCGTACATAGAGGGGGATGTCAAATACACCAGAGATCTCTGGTAGTTTTGAAACCCATCGATGTGTTAATTACCACCCCTGCTGTTCTTAGAAATAAGCATTTTGCGCTACCAAAACCAAGCGTTAGTAGTGTTCCGACCTAGTCTGTCAATCATGTCACCCCTCTTCTACTCTTCTTGTTTTTTAATAACTTTCCTACACTCTTTTTACTCTTCTTCCTCCTTTTCTACATTCAGATACATTGATAAAACAGACATAGGAGAATCACAACACATTCACCGCTGAAAAAGACCCAAGAGGATGACACTTTATGCCCAAATACACACGAAACAAACAACACTTTATATTCACATACACTGATAAACATACAGAGAAGATGAAAACATTATATTCACGTACACTAATGACACATCCATGTACAGATGACATTTTATGTCTATATAAACAGATGCAACAGACATGGGTAAATGACTTCACATCCATATATACGGACCAAACACAGATTTTTAAAATGCTTTACACCCATAGATGAAAACAGCCAGAGGTGAATGACACTAAAGAAATAGTTCACCAAACTCTTTTGGGGGATGGGGTGGGGTGTGTGTGTTTAAAATCAAATATTTTGAATAAGCTTAACTAT
The DNA here is from genome assembly GCA_905116865.2 of Candidula unifasciata. Lineage (NCBI taxonomy): Eukaryota > Metazoa > Mollusca > Gastropoda > Stylommatophora > Geomitridae > Candidula > Candidula unifasciata. The sequence goes on along the minus strand of CAJHNH020003464.1, from coordinate 31,497 downwards.
AACTTAAAAAAAGCCAGGACAAACCAATAACTCCAATTCGAACCTCTTCTCCACGGGGACATAACAGTGTGTAGTAGTCAAGCACCTTACGATGGTTTGCATCAGAGAGGTCTCAATCTTCAAGTCTAGATTCCCTGCCTCTGAAAGCCAATTAGTCACAACTTAAAACAGCGAGCACTAAATCATGGTTATTTAGCTGTCTGTCATCAGATCATTGTCAGAGTATTGCATTACTGATCTTTATTGGCTGAGGCTCCCATTTCTGGCCCGTGACAACCCCAGTTTCAACACGCTGGTCCATGACTAAACTTAGCTGAACAGACAAACACTAGGTATCCAAAGATTTTATACTTTAGGACAAATCCTTCCACAAATGAAAACATTATATACAACTACTAACATAAGGAAACCAGGAGATCGGTTAGTATACTACATTTGTGTTGTTTACTTCAGATGGGTTCCAGGATCAAACTGGATGCACTGTCTCCAACAAGCGTGTCTTAAAGTCAACTAATTAGCGGTTTACTGAAATTAGAAATACTGGACCAAAAGGCCCACATATTGCAGCTTAGTTATTAACCATAAAAAGGGGTAAATACAGAAGAAGAATGTTCTGTATGTATGTAATGTATGGAGACATTCATCAGCTGTCTGATAAAGAATTTGAAGAAATGGAGAGTATAACAACGGCAGCACTAAAGAGTGACTGCTTAGTTAATTAACACAACTGCCAAAGCCTGGTAAAGACCAAACAACAATACAGGGCTATCATGTAATCACCATGTAGAACATGATTGGTAAGCCATTGGAAAAGATAGTTGCAAAGAAAATATCATGCCATCTTGAGCAGTTATACTTTTTCCAAACCCAACCTGGGAAGATATCACACAGAGTGCCGGGCAAATACAGTTATCTTTGCATATAATGTCTAAGAAGGATTCCACTCAGGCATGCAAACCTGGGCTGCCGTAATTAATCTTAAGATGCATAAAACAAGGTACCATATTATGTCTACATGAGGTCAGTTTCTTGGTCCCAGTCTCAGCCTTTTTGTCACTAACTCGTTCTCCCCAAGTCTCTTCAAGCAGAAGGTGATGTTTAAATGTGGTAAATAGGTGTGCGAAAACTGGTCAATAAACTAACTGGATGAGGAATAAACCTTTTACTTTTAGTTGTATATTAGTAAAATTAGTATCTTGGGGGGGGGGGGGGGGGGGGGGGGGGGGGGGGGGGGGGGGGGGGGGGGGGGGAACAGTACAAACCTGTGGAACTCACACATAAAGGATCAAACCCTGACAATTCACCCCAGAAAGCAAGAGGCTATAACACAGCACTCAATCCTGCTAAAGATGTAAAAGTAGCTGCATGACTGGTTAGAGTACTAGGCTCTCATGCAGGAGACAGGGGTTCAATCCTCAGTAAGAGATGAAAACTTTTTTTGCCAGGGACAAATTCTAACCTGCACTAGTCATGTGGCTTTAAATCCACTGGTTAAAGACACTTCCTTCCTCCAGTGGTAAATACAAACAGTAAGGAGATAAACATATAAAGATGTTAGAAAGAAACCCACCACTCTCAAAGGTTAAAGTATCCAACACCATCAACACATCCATCATGCAAATCAAGATCTTGTAACCAGGAAAATGTTTCAGTGCTTTGTTCTTTTCCACATTTTTTAGAACATTGTAAGATGGCATGTAAGTCTGGCACCTTTGCAATATTCTACAGGAAATAAAACTGTTTTCATCAAACACTCACAAGCACAGAAATGTTTCTGTAGCAAAAACTATGCAACAACATTTGCCGAAATGTTCAAAACAGTTGCAAAAACTACACAACAACGTTTGTTGAAAAGTTCAAAACAGTAGCAATAACTAAGCAACAATGACTGCTGAAATGTTTAAAACAGTAGCAATAACTACACAACAACTAGCAATAACTACATAATAATGTTTGCTTAAATGTTCAAAACACTAGCAAAAACTATGCAATAACGTCAGTTGAAATGTGCAAAACAATAGCAATAACTACGCAACAAGATTTAATGAAATGTTCAAAACAGAAGCAATAACTATGCAACACTGTTTACTGAAATGTTCACAACAGTAGCAATACCTACAGCACACTAGTTATTCAAATGTTTAGAACATAATCCAAAGATCCTGACTGGACCATAATATTCATGTATCACGTCATTGCAGAATGTTGCTCTTAGTTTAGCATGCCGGAAAGCTGCCAGGTCCATTTCTGCCTCATGATCGTTTATGCAGAGGGTGTACTGATACCTTGTACCCACCATCATGCGGGTTGACCAATGCTTACTGCCATACCCTCCACTAGGGTTTCCTCTAAATCATGATGTCAGTCACAATAGATGGAGTATCAGTATCAATAAACATCAATTGTATAATACTGAAGGATGCCAATATTGTTTATCAGCTAATCCCCATCAATGTTCAGATACTGAAGGGTGCTAGTATTGTGTGAGGTAAACCTAGACAAGAATGTTTAGTGTCAAACAAGTCCAGTAGCATAATCTTCTACATCAGTCAGCAAGCTGTATGATTATTATTATGATATTGAACACGTTCTCAATGTGCTCAGTCCCCTCTGTAGTAAATCAAGCAGCATAAAACAGCTGCACACTGTTGCTAAAGGTGTTTGAAGTAATATACTTATATATAAATAAATGTGACGTTTGTCACGTCTAACCCATTATGAGGAACCGTGGCAGCGTCATGATTAGATGCCTGCCTGCGCCACTGAAGGTTTTAGGTTAGAATACACACCAAGGCAGATAATGTTTTTTTGACCTTGGCCCCCTGCAAAAAATGGGTACCTGGAAATGTCCTGGGAAACCAAGGTGACCGGTGTGATGTTGACAACTTCAGCTAAGTGCAGACTAGTGTATAAACACATAAGTCAGGCATCATATACCCAATTTCCCAGTAGCATAAAAAGGGACTTTACCAACCCAGTAAAATATTTGGAAAACAACTACAAGTATACAATCCCTACATTACCTGATACAGGCCTGAACAAATGCTGCGTTCTTGTAGGAGATCAGGTAGTTCTGGCTGTCAAAGTTGATCGAGCTTATCTGCAATTGAAACAGGCACTTTTTTAGCTAGACCCTGGTCCAACTTACAGTAAACAACAAAAACAACATGGCACCCAACCATCTTCCCTAAAAACTTGAAGGGAACATCAATGCCTGAAATGAACTTCTGCTTTTATTGGAGTCACTTGAGGCCTAAACACAAACAAGGATCACCATCATGTGCCATGATGCCTGGTTGCCTAGAACAGCTCTTGATGATATCCCTCCATGCCATCATTTCAGCGCATCCAGCATCATATCTCTTGGTCTACCTCTACCCCTCTTTTGATTGATCTGTCCAGTTGTCACGATATTTTCCAATGCCTCTTTTCTATTTACAGTGTCCCCCCTCCCCTTTTTTTGGTTTACATAGAGATCTACTTTCATTAGCAAACAAGGAAGAAGTTATATAAACAGAAAATTCCAGCATGTGATAAACCAGAAACAAAGGTTTCAAAATGCTGCAACTGACACACTACGACCATAGCACAATGTTCTTGAATACAGGAACTTCTGTGCAAGTTTTCTTTAAATTCATCATCATCAGGTGCCTTGCTGACTGGCCTGGGCAATCAGGCCTCTCCACAATCTGTGATCTCCTGCAGCATGTATCAGTTCATGTGCCGGCACACCTCCATGCCATGCAACAAGACTATCAAGCATCTTCTCTCATTGTCTTTCTCTATCCCTCCTTCCACAGATCTTTCCAGTGGTCACAACTTGTTCTATTTTCCCTCTTCTCATAATATGGTCAAAAAATGATGATTGTCTCCTTTTGATGTCTGTGATAAGTTGTATGGCAATATTCAGAATAATGGTCCCAAATTATTGAGGCCAAAAATATCCCTAACATGGACTAATTCATATGTAAATTGCGGACTTCCGGCGACTAACGCCACCACCTAGAATTTCTTAGGAGGCCTAAACTAGATGGCTGGGACTCACAAGCAGCGGCTACCGCATCTCCTGCAGCTTTCTTCATTTTATTTGCTCGTGTGTTTCAGCCATGTAGTTTAGCCCCACTCCGCGCAAGATACTCTTGGCGGTCGCAGTAGTCGCCGGAAGTCCACAATATACATGTGACTAAGGCCCTGGTAGGGTATATCTTCAGCCTCGATAATTTATGACCATTATTCTGATATTTTTTGGGCACCCATCTTTTTCAAAACCTCCTGGTTGCTCCTTTTGGCTATCCAAGGTATTCTTCTGTAAAACCACATCTCTGAGGCCTCAAGAAATTATTTTACCTGCCTGCCGATTGACCAGGATTCACAGCCATATGTTAAAACTGGATGTATGTAGCAAGCATTTGACTGTGTGAAGCATGAAGAAGTAATCAAACTGTTAACAAATTAAACATTGATGGGAAAGATCTACGAATAATAAAGAATATGTATTGGCAGCAAACAGCAGCTATAAGAATAAACAACTGTTTAGGTACATTTCAAAGCATAAAGAGGGGCGTACGACAAGGATGTGTACTGTCACCTGATTTGTTTCCAATATACAGTGAATATATAATGAGATCTTTAATTGGTATGCCTAGAATTGTGGTTGGTGGGCACAATATAAACAATTTACGTTATGCTGATGACACAGTCTTGATAGCAACAAGTCAGAAAAACTACAGGAAATGATAGACATTGTGGTGTTAGAAAGTTCGAATAATGGGAAGACAGAGAAGTAATGGTGGTATCAAAGAAACAAATTATCCCTAAGTGTTTAATAAAAGTTGATGGTGTTATTTTAGGAAAAGAACAGAAATTTAAGTATCTGGGCACATGGATAATATCAGATGGAAGATGCATAACTGAGATAAGAAGAATAGGAGAGGCAAAAACTGCATTTTATAAAATGAAAAACATCTTGTGCAATATATCCTTGTCATTGAGTTAGAATAAGAATGGTGGGGGTGGTTATGAGATGTGGTGAAGGGTGTTGTGGAAAGGGGGAAAAAGAGGAGGTGAGAGAGAGAGAGAGAGAGAATATAGATTAAGGAAAGAAAGTGGGGAGAGACAGGGAGAGAAAGAATGGAAGAAGAAAGAGAGAAAAAGATACAAAAGGAGAAGAGAAGATCAAGCAACTGCCCCCCCCCCCCCCAACATTTACAACAAATGTAGTAACACACACAAAAACCTAATTTAGGCGCATCTACCTTTTGCTAAAAATGACATCAATGTATGCTGTACATTTACCAGAAATGACCAATAAACGAGAGAGGAAAATCTGAGGGGAAGGGGGACTGGGAAAACAGTAAAGGAGAGGGTAAAAGAAAGACAGAGAGAAAGAAAAGATGAAGACTAGAGGAAAGTGAGAGAGAAAGAATGCAAGGAGACAGGAAGTAGGGGGGAAAGGGGTAGAAGAGTGAAAGAGGGAAGAAAAGACAGGGAGAGGTGAGAGAAAAGAAGAGGGAAGCCAAACACCAAGTCCGTCTATATAAATAGCTGAAGTCAGATGTGCCAAACTCACTGTAAAGATAAACCATAAATAGAACTGGGAAATCCAGCTGATGTCACTTTGCTAGCCCCACCATCTCCCAGTGTAAGTATGGCTTCTAGAAACAATGGCGCACAAGGGGCTGCTTCCTCCCGCCCCATGCCATACAGCTGCTGTCTGCGTGTATCCGTGGGCTGCAACACAGCTCGCCCTTCCCTTCTTCTGCCTTTCTATCCCCCAATGGAGCATAGGCCCTCAACCAACTCGAGCCAAGTCGTTCTATCCTTCGCCATTGCATGGAGCTCTCCCCATGTCCTCCCAATCTTTCTAACCTCATTCTCCAGCTCTCTTGTCCATGTGTTTTTTGGCCTTCCTTTCTTCCTATGCCCCTGTGGGTTCCAATGCAAAGACATTCTAGTTATGTTGTTCTCCTGTTTTTTCAGTGTGTGCCCTATCCAACACCAGCGTCTTTTCCTTACCTCGTGGTCAACTGTAGCCTGTTTAGCCCCCCCCCCCCCCCCCCACCCGAAGTTCTACATTAGTTATTCTATCATACCATTTTATTCCCTCTATTCTGCGCAGGCACCAGTTAATGAATGTCTGTAATTTATTAGTAATTGCCTTGGTTGTTCTCCATGTTTCCACCTCATACAATAGTACTGATTTGACATTAGAATTAAATTTTTAGTTCAGTATTTCTTTTAATTTCTTTTGACCTCCACAAATTCCCTAGTGCTATGAAAGCCCCTCTTGCCTTTTGTATTCTTATTTTAATATCTCTATCAGTTCCTCCATCTTTATCTACATTACTGCCCAAATAGGTGTAAGACTCCACGTCTTGGAGTGGGGTACCATTAAGAGAAACCACATTACTATTTGCCTGATTTATTCTCATTATCTTTGTCTTTCCTTTATGGATTTTCAGACCAAGCTGCTGTGATCTCGCATCAAGTATATTTAATTTATCTTGCATCTGATTCCGTGAATGGGACAGAAGAGCATTATCGTCAGCGAAGTCCAGATCATCAAGCTGTTTTGTAGGGGTCCACCGATTTCCATTCTTGGTGTTAGCAGTTACTGTTTTCATAGTCCAGTCTATAGCCAGTAAAAATAAGAGAGGCAACAAAAGACATCCCTGTCGCACACCTGTTTTTATTTCAAATGCATCTGTTAGCTTTCCCTCATGAAGAACTCGACATTTCATGTCTTTATATGTTGCCTTTACTAAGTTGATAATTTTCTATAGGATTCCATAGTGCCCCATCAATTTCCAGAGAGATTCCCTATCAATGCTGTCAAATGCTTTTTCATAGTCTATAAATCCAATGTAAAGTGGTGAATTTGGTTCAATGCTTTGCTCTATTATAATACGTAATGTGGCTATCTGGTCAGTACAGGATCTGTTCGACCGAAAGCCTGCCTGCTCATCTCTTAGCATTTTATCAATAGCATCTTTTAATCTTTCCAAAATAATTCTACTCAATATTTTTCCACGAACTGACAGCAACACAATTCATCTTTAGTTTTCACACTCCTGTAGATCACCTTTTTTTTTCTTCTCTTTCTTTTTCTCTGGTTGGTTTTTGTGACTATGGTTTTTACAGGATGAGGTAGCCAACCTCAAGCCAAACCCTACCCTTAGTCGCCTCTTACGACATGCCTGGTTCGCCCTTCCCTAGCCCTTAACAAAGCCATTTCAGCTGAAAATGGCAAATAATCAACTGCCCAAATACTGCAAACGACTGTAAATATCCAAAATAAAGGTAGCCAAATGGCCAAAATTATTAGCAAAATGGTCAAAAATTTCAGGGTTTCAATGATAGTTTTGTTTTACTTTAAGTCAACCATTGCCGCGGTCAAAATACCAGGTTTATCTAGGTCAGAGTGTCATTTCAAAAGTCAAATTCCAGGTTCACTGTCCTAATTTCCTGGTTAAATTCAAGATTTAAGGTCGGCTACGAACCCTGTAACTTGATTCTTACTTAAATAGTTTAAGAGGTCCATTTTTTGGCATTGTGTGTCATTATTTCTTTATTTGTGTTTTCGTGAATATCAATATCACTACCTAATTAAGTATTTTTTTCCTTGGCTTAAAAAATTTAGGACTGCTTAAGCAACAGTACAGCAACCTGGAACTGAGTTTTCAATAATCACTTGACCTTTTCTTTTTTTTTTTTTTTTTTTTTTTTTTAAACAATAATGAAGGGGATTTAAAGTTAAAACCTGGTTTTGAAATTCAGAACAGAGTTTCAAATGATGGTTTTAAAAAAAAGCAGCAGCCAACTGAAGCTATTTGATACAAAACAGGAGACATTGAGAAACACGCTTAGGAGAAGATTCACATTGAGAAACACGCTTAGGAGAAGATTCCAGTACTGATTATAATGCCTGACTACAATGAAAAAAATCTAGGAATAAACAATGAACTACAATGACACCAAACATATCATTCATCATCATGCATTACCATTATAAGCCAAATAAGGAACACAGTCTAGGCCTTCATTTATTGCTATCCTGTGCAATTCTTTTGATATCATAGACTGAATCCAGTCCCAGAAAATGTGGTCCCTCTCAAGCAGGGTTTAGGTTAGTCTTGGGTATCTCCATATCCTTAATACATTCGTTTCTCATTTAGTTGCCTGCTTGGCCATTCTCTGGTCATTTCTCCTCACGATGTGGCCAGTAAATTGTTCGTTTACTTGTCTTGACAGAAGATATATTAACTACTTTTCAAGCGAATGCCACAACTCTAAACCAAGTAGGTGACTTACCTTGGTTAAGAACTTAAGACAGCGATTCAGCTTTTTGAGAACAGGTAACGTCTTCTTGGTGGCCTGTGAGATATCCTCTGGCAGGCTATGTTCACAATCTGTCACTATGGATGATAGCAAGCAGTGAGCATAATAACTCCTGAATACTTATTAAGTTATTTGCAAATACCCCCCCCCCCCCCCCCCCCCCCCATGTAGACCAAAACAACCCACTGCCTCTCTAACAAGCATGTCATGTAGTTGACTACTTATGAATTCCTTCAAAGTGCATCTGCCTGAGAGGCAAGGAACCAACAGTTTGCATACAATAAGACCAGATCTGTAAAATGGGTGTACAGGCAAAAATCAGGTAATTGAAACTGCTTAGAAAAAGAGCTAATGGACTTAATAATCACAAATGACAAAGATTATGGTCTGGCTAGAAAGCCTTTAACGCAAATAGACAATACAATTACGAACAAGAATACTTAAATATCACTCAACTTTGGGGTGAGACATATTACAGAATAACCATTATGCTTGAACAGTAAGTCTCTTACTGATAACATGTAATTCCAGGACTAAAATACTGGTCAGGAAGTGGTGGATGATTATCACAGAATATCCGTCATGCTTAAACAGTAAGGTCGCTGTAGGAATAAAATATTGGGTTCAAAGAGATGGGAGGGGTGGGTGAGCTGAGAGTTCGCTGCATAGGGTGTAACTTGACATTTTTTTTAAAATGTCGTGATGGATATTAGGGCCTTCAAAAAGAGACAGTACTTGACAGACAGACAAGATTGTTCTGAAGATATATGTAGACTCTTTCACTGGAATGACTGGACAACAAATGTGGAAGAGTTCTCACAGCTTTATAGGGCCAGTCCTGGTGTACAGAAATCAATCAGATAGACATTAAACTAGTGAGAAATTATATGAAAGCGGCAAAAATAAGGATTTCAGAAGAATGGTGATATTATGGAAAGGGAAAAGTGTAATGAAGATGTGAAAGAAACTCGTAAAGAGAATTATCTGTCTACAGCATACAACAGTTTCCATTCTTTCAGCATGTCAAGAAAAAAATAATAACTGTAGTACTTTCTGACAACAGAAAAACTGGAGGGGAAGAGGGACAGGAGAAACCATGAGAGAAGATTTTCAACAGTTTGCATCAAGGTACAGATGAACTTCAGTATTAGAAATGACTGACAGGATACACATGATGACCAATGCCACATTGCATGGACTAGAAGAACAGATGAATAAAAATGGCAGCACTATATGAACAAATGAAATGCACACACTGCCAACTTATGTTACAAAACTTATATAAAATACAAACAGAACTTGCTAAATACTGTAACATCTGACAAAAAACTTACAAAAATCCACAATACGGCCGAGGCCCCAAGGAGACCATTCATTGAACCACTCGTCTGCACGTTTTAATGTCAAGCTCAGCAAGGACTCCATAGCAAGGTTACCAGTCTGTATAAGAGCAAAGAGTTATTTGTAACCTTTACATCTAAGCTTAAACAAAAAAAATGTAGCAAGCAATGACAGTTAACGGGCTGAACACAAGGCTCCTTATAATTTTTCTGCTTCTTTACTACATTTTATTATCATCATGTTACAGGAGGATTTGTCCTGGCAAGTAATAGCAGCTGTGTGATATTTACCACAACACACACCAAGAATGAGCTGTTTGAGAATGGAGGTAGAGGTAGTCACTGCTGCCTTCCGCTGGCTTGAGAATCAGCTGTACACACATGCCACATTGTAACAGCCTCACAGAGCATGTAGCAAAAGATGGAGACAGGCATGCTCCGTGCAGAGTGGCAAGCATCCCTGCAAAGGTCCTAGGTAGTTAGCATCCTTTGCATTTTTTCTTCAGGTTGTGTCTGTGTGTTGGGAAATGAGCAGGCAGATAGACTGGACAGTTCTGCACCACTTAGTGGTGAAACTGAGGTATGACAAGCTGGATGCTGTGAGGGCCTTTTAGGAGCAAGTGAACAGTGCCAAAACACAGATAGATCATTACGGTCTCAGAAGAATGGCACTGCGAGGAGTTATAAGGGCATCTGGTCGACGGCTATACAATCGGAAGGAGGGGGGGGGGGCCGAGACGGCTTTATAATTAGAAAGTAACTGGTACCATCATAATTTCAACTCTTCCCTAGTTGCTGAGGATGGGGATGGAGCATGGGGTTGTCCCGAGTGCTGTGATGTCTTTTCTTATTTCAACATTCAACATTTTTATTTGACTGACCTATACAAAATTGATGCGGCGCCGGTGGCTTAGACATTGCGAGTCCGACTCATAATTCCAACATACCGCGATCGAAACCCACTGCTGGCTGAATTGATCTTTATCATGGTATGGGGTGTCGCAGGTCGACCCAGCCTAAAATGGGTGCCAGGATGGCTGTCCTGGGGAAAGTAAAGACGGCCGGCGTAATGCTGACCACATTCCCCACCCAGTGCCGATAGGTCTGTAAAAATGTGGGATGCTCTTCTCATATGCCCGATGCGCCTAAGGCGTGAAAAGGGATCTTTACACAAAATTTGGAGCTACTTTTCATGTAAAATTATGCTTAATGTGGATATTGTAGCTTTCTCACTAGATGTCATGGCTGATATGAAGTAATATATATCCTTGAGGTTCCCTTCCTGCCCTTAGATCCTAAGAAAGACGCTTTGGAAGAAAAAAACGAAACATGTAAGCGTGTGTGTGACTCACTGCTTAACAAGGCGCTCATTGGCCTCATAGGAGCGACTAATAAAAGATTTGCTAAAATCTAATGCACTGGGCTGACAGGCACATGAAGCATAGCCTGTCTGTAAACCATAATATAATATACCCAAATGCACTTTCAAGGGCAAATTTTTTGGAGAAAAAAATTCATTAAACCTACCAGACCGCTCATCCGTTTTTCCGGAAATTTCTGTATACCGCTGGCCCTAAATTTAGGCTATTTGCATAGTGCGTGAAAAAGAAGCGTCACTTACTAAAAATAACCAACCAATCGTCGTCAATCCGCTTTGTTAGAAATTGCAAATGGCTCCCTCGTGTGTGAATCAATTTTGTGTTTTAACGTTAAAAAATTCAGAAAATTTAGAATGAAGCAAACGGATGATGAACCAAGTTCTAGGCTTTTCACATTCCAACAGGTGATCGATACTTTGGTTTATTCAGACTCTGTGAAATATATATATATATATATATATATATATATATATATATATATATATATATATATATATATATATATATATATATATATATTCATTATCTGTGATAATTTCATAAAGAATACGTTCTTGAAATGACAGTCAGTGAAAGCGCAAATGATGAGGAAAATCTTGAAAATTATCAATTTTGAAATAGATCGATAGTATGAGGAGGGGAGGGTGTCCATCAAACGGCAACATCTGGTGTTCACTTTGTGAAAAAAAGTTGATCCTGATGAGTGAATTCACACACAAAGGTGGAATATTGGCTCTAGATAAAAGGTAAGCCTATTTTCTACAATGTCTCCAAGTTTCATCATATTCTAGCCACTTGTTTGCATGTAACTAATATTTTTGTATATCAAGTTGGTTTTTTCGCGGTAATGCCCAGGAGCTTAGGTTATAGGGACAGTTATGTTCAGGGCCTTAGGTCTGGTAGGGTTATAAGAAGAATAGGCACTGAGCCAACTCAAACCTAGCAGACGTGAACAAGCCATAAATCTACACCACAAAACATAAATGCCTTCCTGTGTGTTCATTTTAATTCAACTGTTAACTTCTCCCAAACCCTGACCACTACACAGGTTACATTTTAATTTGCTATTGAATAGCTAAATATTTAATTTGACACTGATATTAACTTTCCATAACTTCAGGATAATGTGGTTAAAGATGAGATTCAACAAGAAATGAGAAAGCTATAAACAAACTTTCCAAGCGAATATTTAGACAACGATTCAAAGTGGACATATTTTAGGACACACTTCAAACCAAATGCGGAATCAGAAAGGTAGGTGGTGTAAAACGTTTAAGCACTATTTTGTGGAACAACAAAGTTAAAGACAGCGTATCCAGAAAGACGGAGGCATATAAAAAATGCATAAGATCTAAATCACAACTAGATTATGTATATTACAGATTAGCAAGAAGAGAAAAGCAAAATGCAAAATTAAAACATCTAAAGATGAGTCTTGGAGAAATTATGGTCAACAGATGGCTACCTTCAACAAGAACTTCCCTAGAGAATTCTTTAAACATGTTAACATGGCCCCCTCCGCCAGCTAACGTAACCACTGTGCTAAGCCAGGCGAGCACTAATCTTTCCTCCTGTGCTAAATACACTTCCACCTCCAAAAGCAGAAGACGCGTTTGCAGCGCAAGGTAAAAATTTTACACCTAAAATAAAAACATGGCTACGCCATGAAAACTCATTAACCCTTTCATTGCTAAGCCCGAGATAACTCGTCTTCCGTTTTCTGTGCCCTCACTGCTAAGGACAAGTTAACTCTTCGACTTTTCTTACAGATTGCTAAGAACCATAATTCTCGGGGGTGAAATGGCAATAAACATTAGCTAAATCTGATCAAACTGACACATTTAAATACAATAAAAACACATATCACATTCGATTAGGTGTATTTAGATGCATTTCACATTATCCTGTTGCTTTGTTACCATAGAAGCATGGTCAGTGAACAGTATATTTTTGGCCATGAAATACATTTCTGGTTTTGTTGCGTAAGTCTTTTTTAAATACAAAATAACAAGAAAATTTGTTAATTAAAGTTAATGAAGAATTAATGGAGTTTCTTTCAAGAAGTAATAGTAAAGATCACTTTGAAACGTGTGTTATACGAGCTGGGTTATCTTTGCGGCACGCTGGAGGACATGTGTACTTCTAGCCGTGAGCCTGACTGACCATATGACCCAGCTTACATAGACTGGATTTGAATTGGATCCCCAATAATCAAAATGAAGATATGGTCACGTACTAACATGATGATTAATATTAATGTTTCTTATATACTATACAAATGACATAAATATGTCTGTATATCATAGTCTACAATACTGGTCCTATTGTTAGTTCTAATATCCAGGGGTGTTCAACCCTACTTGCCTTTTTTTAAAAAGTTTTAAATGTAAATTTTAAATTTAAGCGTGGTTGGTGTACTGAGTATTTGTGGGGGAAAAAACATCTGTTGCCGAAAATCACTTAGTGTTAGTAAGAGAAATTCTACAGAAATGTCGCAAGGAAAAGAAAAAAAAGTGTCGAAGGACAAAAAAAATGAAGATCCGCCACTTCGTTTAGTACAAATGCATTCCCTTCAACAATAGGGTCCGTAACATCACAAAAGAAATTCCCAACAAGAAGGCGTGTGGTATGCGCAAAAAAAAAAAAATCAACAGGAAACCAGATACATGTGCAAGGACTGTGATTTGGCATTGTGTCGCACCTTATTTTGAAATATTTCACACAAAAATATTTATTAATGATAATTAAAACATGTATTTGCTTACTAAAGTGTTTTGTGTTTGCTTTGTAATATAATGGGTGTTCATGGCATAGCCATAGCGCGTCTGACTTGTCAGCGCAAAGGTCGACCATGCACCTCCAAAGAGTTTTTTATTTTAGGTGTACAATTTTTTACCCGGCGCCGCAAGCTCGGCTTCTGCTTTTGGAGGGGGAAAAGCACAGTGGGAAGGATTAGCACTTGCATGTCTTAGCACAGTGGTGACATTGGCTGGCGGAGGGCGGGCGCAGCAGCAAAGTGGTCTGGTGAAAACTGCAGTGGGAAGGGATCAGGAATATGGTTGACACACAACACTCAGGGGAAAGGCGAGATGGAAATAATAAAGTGCTACTGGTACCATCAATCATATGCGCTGGCTGATGAAAATTGAAAGTGTATGGGAATGTCACAAGCGGTGTGATGATGGTTCTTTTTAACTCAAAACAACCGACAAACCAAACACTTGCCAAGACAAACCTCACACTTATGTCACTCCTAACTACAGTGACAAAACCAAAAACATACTTACAGAGACAAAGCCCAGGTCAATTTTTCCAGCATGTTTTTCCTGGGGTAAATGGGTCAATAATTCCTTGACCTTCTGCTTAAAATTCTTCAGCTCTTTCAAGGCGGATGTGTCCAGATAATGGTGCTCAACAGTATCGGCCTCACTCAGTCTCACCATCAGGGTTAGGCTGTCCTCGTCAAGGTCCATGTTCAGAGAATCACGACTAAGCAAGAACATCATGGCAGAGGTGCTCAGTGCCAAACACTAGCACAGAAATTAAGAATAAGTTCACATACACAAAACTTGATAATTTGAAAAAAAATTAGCAGAACATATATGTTTGTCCACAAGAGAGAAACTACAAACAAAAATTATTCTGAATTTTATTTTTAATGTCCACGTTTGGCATGGAGACAGAAATTTGGTGAGAAATACTGCGTTGAAGAGTGCTCCTTTAGCATTAATTGTTACATGTTTGTTCTGCAGAATTAGGGACATCTGCCCATTGATTTGATTTATCATATCTGTGTTCTATCTTTGCATCCATTTTTTATTGGATGATATTCTTTTTCTGTTATATCTTATAGATACTTTTTCTTGCCTGCATTGGTTATCTATGCATATCTTGATTGGTTGTTCTGTTCTTGCAATGGTCATAACTTCTGGTTTTATTTTCATGTTTTGTGCTGTAGCTGGTATGATAAGATTTTCAGGACACCAACCCACTGTAGTCTAGTCCATCTGATGTTGCTCTGCCCACTGCATGCTCTAATGATGATGTCTGTCAATCAAGTCTAAACCAACATTATGTCATCTTGTAGTTCAGCTTGTACATTTGACTGTCAGTCAAGAGACTTGCTATGTCTTCCCACTACTGCTGTTTGCTGTTCGACTTTTGGGAAGAACATGATTCCTCAGCACAATATCACAATCTTGCATAGTGGTAGTAACTCACAGATTGACACTCTGACACATATCCCGAGCACTGTTGCTGGTTCCATAATATTCACTGAGATGTATAACAGTGCCATGGTGGTAATTTATTCTTCTGACAATGGCCCACTAACATACCTTTAACACACTGATGGTTGTTTTCAGACAGTCATAGCATTGCAAGCACATGTACTGGGTGATTTGTCTCAATGGCCTTTTTATACAGACCATTCTACTACAATGCCTATACATTTTCAAGATCATAACTGTCTGGAATGATGCTGCATGTGTAAGTGTCAATGTTTTCCTGCAGTCTGTACACAAACCTCCGGTTTAATTATGCAGTTTCTATTCCAGCAGCCACTTGCTCTCTACATCATGACAAACATGAAAAATCCGTTCCTATGTGTTTTTCATTTTCTCAACAACAGTACATATTGTAGTGGGTGCAATGTATTTCTCTCTACATGCTCAATAAAACTGCAGAGAGGATTAGAACTTTGGTTGTCCCAGTAGACAGCAGTGACAAATTTACATGTAAAGTTGATGATAGACTAGCTTGAACATGAGCTAGACATATACTGATTTGTCTTTAATCACAGTTCCAAGCTGCAAGCCAGTCTTCTGTCAAAACAGCGGTAGACATTCTTGTCATCCATTTTTACCAAAAACTGGACCATACCAGACCCAGAAACCACAAGCAACACACCGGACCAAGGAAGCAAAGGATGGGAATATCAAGTGTGACTACACACCACAAATAAAAGGAAACCGAAAAGAAAGCCAATGAACCTTCCTTCATATAGCAGGCCTTCGGGCAGCTGAAAAAGGATCAAATTTGGAATTTTTGTTGGACAACTGGAATTGGAATAAAAATTGATCTGGCTTTTAAAGTTGTACCAGACGCTCATCTATAAGAGTAACAGAAAATATACAACAATATAAAAAAAACACTACATTTTTATCTTAGGCAGTGAGGAAAAGGATAAAATAAATGGGCAGTGTAAGCCAGTTATTACCATCAAAACCAAGCAGGAAAATATCAAGCTGACAAAATATATGAAAGATTTGTTAAGAGAGTTGCTACTGTGAGAAAATCTGTCATTTATACTCTGCAATGCATCCATATATCCCTTCTGTCCACCTTCCATTTATGCATCTTCTTCTTTCACATTCACCCTTAAAACGGCGGTTAAAACGTTTTAGATTTACATCAAGGCTGCAATGTCTTGTGTATTTCCGTCGAAAACACCAAAGTTGCACCTTAAAAATGCAGAAGTCTGGATGGAGAAGGAATACACCTACTTTAATTCTTGTAGTTAACACGTGTGATTCAGTTTATGTGAGTAGCAATCCTGTCTACAAGAAACAATATTAGAACATTCACTTACAGGTTCAGAGCAGGCATCATGCAGGCGGCTGACAATTTTTGTGACTGTCCCATGAGCACGAAGATGTTTACGGAAGGAAGGTGAGAGGCACTTGCTAGCTAGTTTGAGGCAACTGAAAAAATATCAACAAAATAAACGATTTTTTGTTCATTCGAATAATTATTGATACTAAACATTTAAACGATTGAGTGTGCATCACAGCTGACAGGTGTGTTGCAATTCATTATGTGCACTAAACCAAAAGCTTGGTCAAATCACTATCGTGTGCAAATCACACAGACATCAACATTTCTCCACAAATCATCCAATGTATTCTGGATTTATTCTATTGATATTCTACCATCTTAGGCTTTTCAGCATAATTTCTCTCTTTTTCGATCCCTGATCTTTCTGTCATGTTTTTCAGTGCTCTGTTGTCATTATATGACAAAATAGTATTACTGGTAGTGAAAAAGCCAGGAGCTAGAAGAAACAGTTTTTTTCCCTAGGGGCGAAAATATTCAAAAGAGAAAAAAAAACAGGATTGGCACAGGTCGATGTCCTAAGCTTCAACATAAGAGCACCAATACAACACAAGTGGTAATGATCAGTGGGCCATTTGCTATTCCTCTGTGGGCTGGATTTCACCCACTGGCTACCAGATGAATAGCCCTGTTATGGTTGCTTACAATATTCATACAACACATGAGAAACAATCAGACAATCTCTACATCCCCAGGGTTGTTACTCTGGCTGTTCAAGATATCTGTCTCAGAAACAACATTTCTGCTGTCTAACAGGTTTAATACCATGCCTCACCAGAAAAATGTATGTAGGAAAGTGACAGACCTAAGGCAGCGTACAGAAGTGGGGTTTGTATCCTGTAAGCTATCCAGCAGATAGCCAACATCATCCACGAAATCGCGAGTCTCTCCCAACTCCTGAACTTTATGCGATTGCTTGACATTCTGAACTACAGTGTGCATCTGAAATAAAACAAAATTTGACAATATAATATAATGGGACAAGTAAAATAAACTTAGTTCTGTTAAATTCTGTTTTTAACACATAACTGTAAATAATGAACATGTTATTACCACTTCAGAAACAATAACACCGATAAAGATTTCACACAAAAATGCTAAAATTAGTTGCAGGATACCATCTGTCTGTTAAGAAACTTGTATAACACTGATAGGGTTTTTACAAAAGAATTTAAAACTGCCTTCAGGACATCACCCCTGTGTATTACAGGACTAAACACCTGCTGTGCTAATTGTTCATAACATAAGACTTTCTTGCAGTCGATTCCTCCATTGTTATACCCTGTGCAATCATCCCCAAATTGTTTAGAGAACCCAGCCCAGTACCCCTGGCTGCTCTTATCAACATTCATCTATAAGCTGTCTTTACCTCATTAATCCATGTTTCCAATTTGTGTGCCTGATTCGCTGTCCACATTTCAGAATGAGCCAAATTCGTTAACTTAAACCAGGCTCCTATTCTAACAAGCAGTTCACAACTCTGTCATCTTTATGCCTACTTCCTTTCTTTCTGTTGACTGGGTAACAAACATAAAACATACTATAAACATTACAATTACACAAAGAATGTTGTGATTTTTTATTACCACACAGCACTAGAGTTATCTAAGGGAGAAGCCTGAAACCTTTATGAGTAATTAAAATGAACTGCATACACCAATCATATAAATTAAGACTTTGAATCATAATATTTAAAACATTTAAAACATAACTATCTAATGTTATGTATAATATCTATGTACCAGTCCTTACCCATGGGTATGAGTCATGGGCAATGACAACAGCTCACAGAAGCCAGCTTCAGGCCTCAGAAATGAGATATCAGAGAAAGGTGGTTCAAATAACAAGAAGAGACAAAGTCAGCAATCAGACAATTGGTCAAGATCTTGTTACCCAGTCCTCACAAATCCGAGTGGATCAATCACAGTTACGATGGTTTGGATATGTATGCAGAATGGAAGAAAATCGGCCATCATAGTTGGAATGTGGGAAGCTAAGAACCAGACCTCCAGGGCAACAGATGTCTGGCAATCTCTCTGGCAAACCTCTACACCCCAAGGCAGAAGAGGAGCGACTAAGGGTGTTATGTATATATTTAACATGATTATATGTCCCAGAACCTAAACAATGAACACTAAAAAAGTTTATATAGGCCCTGAAGATGTAAAAAATATCTTTAAGGGCAACAAAAACAATTAAATAGAGAGGAATGACAAAATAGTTGATATAAGATGTAATACAAAGAAGAGACAAGCGATATATTCCAGATGACATAAAAAGGTGTAATGGTGTGGATACGTTGTAGGCAGGTAAGTAACAGATGGCAAGCAAATCCTTTCAGAACGCACAAACCAGGTGGTATATAAAAAAAAGTGTGAGGGCTGTGCAGAAAATGTGTGAGGATTATAAAACCCACCTGAGGAGCATAAGATCTGAAAACTTGAGAGCTTTCACTACTGCGTCCTGTTAAGACATTGCCTGCCTTCGATAATGGAGATGATGATGTGGCACTACCTGTCACAGAAACCTTAGAATGCCTGCTACTGGTGGCATGTTTTGTAGAAGATGGATTGACTGACTGAAGAGTGATTGCACTGCCATCAGAAGATGGTGCAGTGTCTTTTGAATTAGCTGCCAAGGCTGAAACATTCTGAAGACAAACACTTCTCCGTACGGGCATAGTTTCCTTTGAATTAGCTACCAAGGCTGAAACATTCTGAAGACGAGCACTTCTTCGTACTGGCATGGTTTCCTTTGAATTAGCTACCAAGGCTGAAACATTCTGAAGACGAGCACTTCTTCGTACTGGCATGGTTTCCTTTGAATTAGCTACCAAGGCTGAAACATTCTGAAGACGAGCACTTCTTCGTACTGGCATGGTTTCCTTTGAATTAGCTACCAAGGCTGAAATAACCTGAAGACGAGCACTTCTTTGCGTGGACACTGCCTCTGTATTGGCTGATGTGGATTCTGCATTTTCATATGATGTAGCTTGTGAGCAGGTTCCATCTGATGCCAAAGGAACCAACATTCCTTTTTGTTTAGAATTTTGAGAAAAATATTTTGCATGAACATCTACCTGAGCTCTAGGTTTCCAAACAATGGCGGTCCCTTGAGCATTGTTAGCCAGTTCTTTCTTAAACACAACTGTACTTTTCTTCATGCCTTTTGTTGCTGGATCAGGTTTCTCTTTCAACTGCTGGGCGACATAATTTCTGTTGCACTGCTCATTTAAATTAGAATACAATGCCAGAGGTTTCTGACCTCTCCGCCATCCCTTTCTTTTATACACAGTCTTCTTCAGTTGTGGATAATCAGGTTTATCTACTGGGGTAACAACTCTAGAGTACATCTTCAAAGGATGCTTCTTGAACTGAACATGTAAGACATCACCATCTTCATCCCTATTCTGTGTATTAGTAGATGCCTTTAGTCTTGCATCAGAGAAAAACAATGTTTGCTCAGATGACATCTGCCTGCCAGATTCCCCAAATTGGTCCATGATTATTCGTTTCTTGGATGCTGTCCTGAAACTGGTATGGAATGCTAGTGAATTAATTGCCTTTTTTTTATCTCCTTTTAAATATTCATCAGATCCTTCTTCCTTCACTACAATACTAGAGGCTGGCAGTATTGTCATCTGGGGAGGATTATGTTTCTGTGTTGTTAGATCCTGTTTCACAGCAAAACTTTGGTCATCAGTTTTAAAACTGAAAGGATCTTCCCCTTTGCTTTCCAACTTCATCTTTTTGGGCTCCGGCGCACCATCTAAAATGTTGCGCACACGGAAATAGTTGAATTTGCCCCACTTTGAAAATGATACTGCTGCCTCAACTTGAACACCTCTGGTATTCGCTGCACTGTCACCATTATGGTTTGCTGTACTGTTTTCTACTCTGCTGTAAGTACGGCTAAAAAAATGTTTAGGGGGAACATACTTTTTAACCATTGTGGATCTGAAAATAAAATTACATAAATCAGTTCATAGGAATGCTAGTGAAGTTTTATATTTTGGGGTTTTTTGGCTTCTTAATAATAACAGATACATTAGAAGGATTGTTACATGAGTTGTAGCTCTCTCAGCTTACGGTGTCTGGCATAACCCCCCGCATCCCCAATCATATCTCCCTCTCACAAAGAGTGAAAAATCATCACCTGACGAAGTCATATCTCCCTCTCCAAAGGACTGAAAAATCACTCATGGCGAAATTATTAAAATAGAAAGTTGAGAAATTAGAACTTTAAAATAATATTTTAAGCTCTCGCAGCTAACTGTGTCCGGCATAACCCCCCCCCTTTTTTTAAATCATATCTCCCTCTCCGAAGGATTGAAAAATCATCACCTTTCAAAATTATTAAAATAAAAATATTTAAGAAATGAGAACTTTAAAATATTTTAAGCTCTCTCAGCTAACTGTGTCTGGCATACCCCCTCCCCCTCCCCCAATCATATCATCTTCTCCGAAGATTGGGAAAGTCACCGTGTAACGAAATATTGTAACTAAATTGAGCTTTGCATCCGTGTCCACCCGGACTTAAATAGGTAGCATTAACTTGTACAGAGAAGTTAATGTAGCCAGTGTAACAGCTACCATATCACCCATCCAGTACCAGTACTACTGCAACCACAACAACAACAAAAACTGTCACTGCGGTCTATGTAAAAAAGAGGAGTTAGCGCCGCATGCTGTCGCCACGGACTATTTAGTTTGATTTGCCCCGGACATAGGAAAAAAAACTTCCTCACGTAACCAGTGATGGAACCCACAGTGAAAAGTACACTATATCAAACTAAACTGGACTGTAAGCCGTCTTAGTTAAGAGTTTCTGCCATCGCCGAATAGTTTTTGATCGAGAAGTGTCGCGGGCAAGCTTATTAGGACTTAACTTCTTCATTCACCGGCGGTGTGAATTCCGGCCGAAGGTCAAGTTAATCGTCTTTTGGCTTTTCCCCCCCGACCTGAGTTTTGCTAAATCAGATGTCTTTGGGTGAAAGGCACAGATATCGCAGCCTAGCTGTAAACCACAACATAACATCCACCCTTTTAAGGGAAAAAGAACAATTATCACCCAGCAGGGAATAGAATAAAGGTTAAGTGTGAAGAATGACATACTTACAACTATACTACCGACGACTGAAGAATTTAGGTCAGATATTGCAGCCTAACTGTTAACTACAACACAACATGCTAACGGGCATATCAAGGGCGAACAAGATTACCCGTGACATGACCATTGAGCATCACATCGCCACTGTCACAGGCTAGCTGTAAACCCCAAAACCGAAAAAAGGCGTAGATATTGCAGCCTAGCCACAAACCACAACACAACGTGCCAGCCGCCCAGTTAAGGGCTAAAAAAATTATATCACCTAGCGGGAATCGAACGCGGGTCACCTGCATTTTAGGCAAGAATAGCTAACAACTACGCTACCAAACACTCAAACATAGTTGAAATGAAATAATATAATATTGCAAAGTTCAATAAGGGCTTAGCAGTCAAATATAGCCAATGAACTAAAAACAAAACCGGGCCGGCGACGAAACAAATAATAATTTGACCGTTGCTGGAGCTATGTCGTTCGTGGTTTGTGCGATTTTCTGACAAAAAAATCACGCTTGGAGTCAAAGGCAACGTTGTGTGCAAATTTGAAAACAATCGGTTCAGTAGTTTTCGACTTTTTAGCTAATATCGGAAAATTTACATTTTTATTAGTATAGATACATATAATGTGTGGTATATATAATAATGTAATTGTAATCATTAGAGATTTGAGAGATCAGTGAAGAAGAATACAATAATTAATAATACATACTTAAAATAACACAAATTTATTATTAATTAAAATAATATGAAAATAAATAATAATTTCTACTCTATCTATAAATGTTTGTCATACTAACTGATAACTGTTGAGAGTAGAGAAACAGAAGGATCTTTCCGTACTTTTTAGCAAATGTTATAGTAATGAAGCGTTACACTTACACTGTTGCTATGGCATGGCAACATGCTTTTGGTTTTGGCAGACTAAACATGCATTCGTTTTTTAACACAGATCTTATGAAAATCTCAATTTAGAAATCGTTCCAATTATTATAATAGGTGCAATTTTCCTGAGCGTAAAAATATATGTAGATTTCAAAAGTAACTACTATAGTTCTGCAAGTCAGCATATAACCATAATAATAATATGGCTATCCTCCGAACTTTGGGCACTAAAGATGGCGGTCCACAAAATATCCTTTCGAGTCACAGTCACGTGACTTAATTTGCGGTTCTCCTGCAGTTTTCTGGCGACTACCGCCATGAGTCCCCCACGCGGCGTGGATTGGGGCTAAAATAAATGGCTAGGACTCACGAGCAAAGCTTCAGGAGATGCAGAAGCTGCCGCTCGTGGGTCCTAGCCCTCTTGATTCATTAATTCATTTTTTCTATAAAAAATTGATAGCTCGGCTTGAACTTAATATACAGCCATGAATGAGGTGCCGTTGAAAATAGCTTTTTAAATATGTATCCAGCTGTGCTTTTTATAATAGTTTAAAATTATTCTGAAACTTTTTATAATAGTATAAAATTATTCTGAAAATTTAAAGTCCCAAATTATAAGTCTACAATACAATTTTATAAAGTGTTGTACGGAATTCAATAAGAATATCGTCATCACGTCGAACTTCTCACCTGGTTGTTTCTTGACTTAGCTTTGCCAGCTTTGGGCACAGAAAAGTTCGGCTCTCCTAGCAAATTTGGCCGGTAAGCTGCACTGCTTCGACTGCTTCGGCCGGCTTAGCGGGACTTAGTGGGAGTTATGTCCCCGTGGCCGCACTCAAAACATCGACCGGATAAAGTCACGAATCAAATGGCATACTTACTTATCATCATCCGGGTGCGTGTAGGGTTGCGTAGGGTGTCTATCATCGTCCTACGGTTGCGTGTAGGGCTGCTTATTGCGTGTAGGTTGGTTGTTTGCGTAAGATGAGGGGTAGGGTTAGGTGTAGCGTTAGTTGTGACAATTGTGACGCCGTAGTTCACTATAATCGCGCACAGTCGCATGCACGCGCAAACAGTCGACGGACGGTGGATGCTACTGACACGGACAATTCGCCACCGATTGGGCACCAGCCGCCCGCTATTGGCGTCATATTTGGCAGAGTTTCAGTGGCTCCACTCCCACAAGCATTAGATTGTCGGCCACTATTTCGAGTTCCTACATGAAAATTTTCACATCGAACCATAAACCTAAACCCTAAACCTATAAACCCTAACGCTAAACCTATACCCTAAACCCTAACCCTAACCCCACCTCTCATTTTACGCAAACAACCAACCTACACGTAATAAGCAGCCCCACACGCAACCGTAAGACGACGATAGACACCCTATGCAACCCTACACGCACCCGGATGATGATAGGTAAGTATGTCATTTGATTCGTGACTTTTTCCGCGACTTGTTTTTTGAGTTTGGCGAAGGGACGTAACTCCCACTAAGCCGGCCGGAGCAGTTTAGCTTGCCGGCCAAATCTGCTAGGAGAGCCAAAAGTTCTTCCTTAAGGATTTATTGGTAACATCGGCAACTATTCTTTGTAAAACTGGCGCTTCTTTGATTTATTCCCGTAAAATGGCGGCATGCCACATTCTGGCTATAAAATATCCAAAAATATCCGAACGACGGTGTTCGCGTTTATCTAAAATACGGACTTTCTGCCAACGAACAAATCGCGGCAAAACTAGGATTACTTGACAACCAATATCAACATTTGCACACGGTACTAGTAGCAGACGATAAATACCGACCGTTGACAAAAATTTCGAGCGTTTCTGCAGACGACGATACTAGCAGACGATATTAGCGACCGTTGACCAATTTCGAGACATTACAGACGATAAAAGCCGATTAGCAATACTGTGTTCTTCCGATTGGAGGATTTAACAGCGGTAGATGTCAGACTTGTCGGCATGCGCCAAACGCGATTAAACTCATCGCCGAGCGTATCTAGGTGCCTGGGACTCACGAGTACAGTAATTGGAGGAAGTTGCAGGAGATGCGGTAGCTGCCACTCGTGAGTCCCAGCCATCTAGTTTAGCCCCCATCCGCGCCGCGCGCAGCGGCGCGGGGGATACGCTCGGCGGTGAGGCACACTCGCAGAAGCAGGTCGGCAAGCAACGTATCGCCTAGACCCTGTCAGAGCTTTTGTTTCGTTATTCGGAGCAGGCACATATATTTTTAATAGAACTGACCCCGCATTCGGATATTTTTGGATATTTTATGGCCAGAAATTTGCCAATTTAGCTCTTTTTGAACGCCATCATATTACAGTCCGCCATTTTGGGGAACGATTTAAAGAAGCGCCGTAAAACTTTCTAGTTAAATGTAAAAATAAACAAAGAATTTAAAAAACAAAAAACAAATTGTGGTTGTCTTGGTACTGACAAACGAGCTCACCGTCAAAATGCTGTTGATAAAACGCGCAAGGAAAAACATGTGATGTCACATCCTGGACTCATGGCCAGGGTATCTGAATTGTTGGGGAAATAGACCAATTCTCTTTTAAGATCCCAAAACACTAAAAGAAGCCAAATTTGTAATTTTTAAAAGTGTTAAATTAAAGCGTCTTGAAACACACACAAACAAGGAATGGAGAGTCCATTCTCCAGTCCTCGTTTGTGTAGTTCTTATGTTTGAAAAAGGCTGCCCGGCCGAAACGTTACGTTGTGTTGTTTTGTTAACGTCTTTCTGCTTCCCCATTTTGTTGAGCTTTTTAGTCAAATTTCTCTGGAATTCCTTGTATAAGCTTGACTGCAGTCACCCCCATATTTTCTCCGACCTCTTGAACAGACCTGATCCTGAAAATCCCCCAGATATTCAACCAGCCTCTCAGGACATTGACATTATTACTGAACCACCAAGCAAACAAGAAATCCTTAAAGCTATCCACACTTTGAAGAACAACAAAGCACCACGCAAAGACGAACTGCCAGCAGAACTTCTCAAAGAAGATCCCAACACAACTGCTAGCATTCTAGAACCGTTGTTCAAGGATATTTGGGGGAAAGAAGTGTTGCCTGATGACTGGACTGAAGGAACAATAGTCAAAATCACTAAAAAAAAGGAGACTTGACAGACTGCAATAATTCTAGGGGAATTACTCTACTCTCGGTACCAAGCAAAATATTTGGTAAAATCATCATAATGCGGCTTGAAAAAGGAGTAGAACAAGCTGGATTCAGAAAGGGCAGAGGAAAAACTGAACACATCTTCGCCATACGTAACATTTTAGAACAATGCAATGAATGGCAAAGAAGTATATATATAAATTTTGTAGACTTTGAGAAAGCTTTTGACAGCGTCCATAGAGACAGTCTATGGAAAATTTTACGACATTATGGAATTCCAGAAAAAATAGTCAACATAATTGCTCTCTTCTATAAAGACTTTTCCTGCAGTATAAAAAATTACAATACATCTTTCCCAGTAAAGACAGGTGTGAAACAGGGATGTGTTATGTCATCTCTCCTCTTCACTCTTGTGATTGATTGGATACTAAAGAACACAGTAGACAGGATATTGAGAGGCATAAGATGGACTCCATTCACCATGCTTGAGGACCTTGATTTTGCAGATGATATAGCACTCCTATCACATAAACATGAACATATACAAGAAAAAAATATAACAGACTACACAGCACAGCAGAAATGGTGGCACTGAGAATAAATACAAAGAAAACTAAGATCATGACAAGGAGTCCAAACCAACAACCAGAGACCATAAATAACCAAACTCTTGAAAATGTAGAACATTTCACATATCTTGGCAGTGTTGTGTCCCTGCCGGGAGGGACCAAAGACAACATGGAGACGAACGATGGAAAGTGACCTGAGTGCGGCATCTTTGACATGGAAAACTGCACTGAAGATTGCACAGGACAGGAAAGCATGGAAAGTCGTCGCTGAAGCCTCATGTGCCACTAGACAAAACGAACACTGATGATGATATATTATATTATATATAGATATATTCTATATATATATATATATATACATATATATATATATAGTATATGTGTATATATACTATATACTATATATATATATATATATATTATCATATATATATATTATAGTATATATATACATATATATATATATATATATATATATATATATCTATATATATTTTAATGTATATAATATATGATTATAACATATATACTATCAAATTGTGTAAAGCATGCATTAAACAAATCAAACTGTTAGACAAATTAAACAATGATGGAAAATATCTACGAATAATAAAGAATATGTATTGGCAGCAAACAGAAGCTATAAAAATTAACAACTGTTTAGGTACATTTCAAAGTCTAAAGAAGGGCGTACGACAAGGATGTGTACTGTCACCTGATTTGTTTTCAATATACAGTGAATATATAATGAGATCTTTAATTGATATGCCCAGAATTGTGGTTGGTGTTCAAAATATAAACAATTTACGTTATGCTGATGACACAGTCTTGACAGCAACAAGTCAGAAAGAACTACAGAAAATGATAGACATTGTTGTGTTAGAAAGTGGAAGAATGGGCCTCAGTTTAAATAATGGGAAGACAGAAATAATGGTGGTATTAAAGAAACAAATTATTCCTAAAAGTGTAATAAAAGTCGACGGTGTTGTTTGGGACAAGTGCAGAAATTTAAGTATCTAGGCACATGGATAACATCAGATGGAAGACAAATTACTGAAATAAGAAACAGAATAGGACAGGCAAAAACTGCATTTTATAAAATGAAGAACATCTTGTGCAATATATCCTTGTCATTGAGAGTTAGAAAAAGAATTCTTACTTGCTACATACATCCAGTTTTAACATATGGCTGTGAATCCTAGACAATCGATAGGCATGGCCAAACAATTTTTGGAGGCATTAGAGATGTGGTTTTACAGAAAAATGTTCAGAATACCTTGGACAGCCAAAAAGAGTAACCAAGAAGTTCTGAAAGAGGCGGGACCCCGAAGACAACTTATCACAGACATCAGAAGGAGACAGTCATCATTTTTCGGCCATGTTATGAGAAGAGGGAAAATGGAACATGTTGTGACCACTGGAAAGATCTGTGAAAGGAGGGATAGAGGAAGACAACGAGAGAGGATTCTTGACAGTCTTGTTGCATGGCATGGAGGTGTGTCGGCACACGAAATGATACATGCTGCAATAGATCGTGGATTATGGAGAGGCATGATCGCTCACGCCAGTCGGCAAGGCACCTGAGGATGATGATATGTGTGTGTGTGTGTGTGTGTGTGTGTATGACTTACCTTATAATTCAGAATTGAAGTTATATGCCCATTATCTATATATATATATATAAAAATTAGGGCTGTACCGAATATTCGCTTCGTATTCGCTTCGGGGCCGAATAGTGGACCTATTGACTATTCGGTATACGGCCGAATAGTTGCGGTCGCCCGAATACGAATAGTAGTTACCTTACAACCGCTTCTGCATACACGACCTTAATACTGACAACATGAAACGGTTGGTTTTGTTGAAAGCTAATGCAGCTTTCAAGCATTAACTAAGCTGTCAGTGACAATTTACAAGTTTAGTTACTTAAGATTCTTTCATTCCTAGTTATTAGTTACCACAGACTGACTGAAGGATGCAAAACATAAAATGTTTTTAAACGTTTACTATTCTTTAAGAATACTAACTAGACATGGAAAGAATATAAACTACGGCCACATCCAAGTCGATAATATGAAAATCAAAGGAAACGTATAAGTACTTGGGCGCAAACTTCATCTACTCCAACATGCTGAGAGAAGAAACACAATCTAAAATACAATCAAGAAATAAAGTATGCTATGCCCTCTGCTGAAGTCAAAATGTCTGTCTCGTAACACGAAGATCAAAATATATAAAACGTTGATAAGACCAGTCGTTTTAGATGGCTCTGAAACTTGAACCAGAAATAAAAGAGATGAGGCCTTATTACAGGTTTTCCAAAACAGTCTTAAGACAAATCTTTGGATCCATCGAAGATGCTAACAGCGGGGAATGGAGAGTGAGAAGCAACAACGTAACACATAATCTGTTTAAATCACTATTGATCAGTGGCACTTTGAAAGCTTACAGACTTAACTGGTTTGGGCATATTGAAAGAATATCAGATAACAGAGAAGAAAAACTGTATTGACCTGAGAGAGGAATGGGCGTAGACCACGAGGCAGACAAAAAAATAAATAAGATTGAGAGATAATGTCCAGCCAGACCTGCAAACAATTGGTGTCACAAATTGTGAAGAGAATGTCAGCCAGAAAGATTGATGAAGACGAGTGATATCTGCAGCAGTAAACCCTAAGGGCTCAAAATGCTAAAGAAGAAGATGACTATTATGTGCTACTTTATGTGAAATAAAAGTTCAGCGTACATTTGACACTATGAATGTGTGTGTGTGTGTGTGTGTGTGTGTGTGTTTTAGATATATTTTATACACTATACCCTATTCGTATTTGTATTCGGCCGAATAGTTGGTCTCGTTATTCGAAAATCACTATTCATTACAGCCCTAATAAAAATCAATGTTTGTGTGTTTGTTTACAGCCTATAGACTCGGAAACTACTGAATCGATTTAGCTGAAATTCTCAGGATAGATTTGTTTTGATACCAGATGTTTTCTCATCATGGTTTGCAATTCAACCTGTCATTGTTAGAGATAGTGTGCGACAATTTGTTGGAAAAATTTTCGAAACTAATATTTCCATTTTTAGTGGCATTTAATTATAGCCACGTTAGTAAATGCGCATGCGCCGTAGTCAAAACGCAAGACCTCCACCATTCGCCGGCGAGATAGGTACAGCCAACGCCTTCTCTAATATATAGAGTAGGTCATGGTACAGCAAACAAGACTATGTCTATATTTGTGTAGGCAATGATTGCCACAATAACCATATTAGACACGATTTCTATTTTCTGTTTTTTCAAACAACCTTCGATGAGTTGAAAAGTAGCAGATGGATTGGTAGGGAAGGGGGGGGGGGCATCAAGGACTATCTCAACGTCCGCGCAGACGTTGACTGCGACATTAACCGTGTTAGACACGTGCAATTTCTTTTGTTGCGCCGTTTCATTAATATATCTGGAATATCTGTCTATGGGAAAACAATTGCCTGCTGTTTTGAGTTGTGTTATAATCGGGACACTGCAGTGGGGACACACAACTCAAATAGTTATGTTCTCTTTTCGTCGCTCCGACGGATTGGCTGCTTGGTCGAATGGTTAGAACACTGGGCTCCTGTGCGGGAGACCAGGGTTCGAATCCGCAGGAGCTTTTCTTCTTTTTTTTTCACCAGTGGCCAAAATAAAATCCTCACCGGCACTGTCGTGGCGACAGCACTAGCCATGTGGCCCTTAATGATTAAAAAAAAAAAGGACAGGTATGTGGGTAAACTATTTGATAATGAAATTTGACCATTTCACATACCTATGATTTTATTTTAAACTTTTCGATTGCATGGTCACGCTGAAATGTCATAGCTTTCCATTTATTTTTTTTAGATTTAATTATTTCATCTTCGTTGGAATTTTAAGCTGTGCTGTTTTCCATAGCGTTCATTTCCTAATTATGGTGTATTTTTCCTGTTTTCATTGCTTTCCAATTGTTGTTTTTTCTCCCAACTACTTCGATGAGGGAAAGATGTAGTCGTGAATTTGGGGGGGGGGGGGGTCAAAACTGTTTACTGAGAGGCTTTTAAGTCACAGTAACTGCTTTTACCCACTCAAATAGCAGCAGCAGTCGTCGTTGTGGGATTTGGGCGTTACACCGTAGTGCTCTCCATGTGAAGACCGGGGGGGGGGGGGCCAGTAGGTTAGTGGCGGTTTTTTCTGTCGGAGAGTGAATTATACATTCTAAACCCTGGACCTATCTGTTGCGACAGCCCCTAACCATGGCTTGCGCCAAAATCTTCTGGCTTCACCGACTCCCTGTCTACTCTGATGGGGCTACAACACGATAGCAGTGACATTATTTTAAGCTACTGTGGTGGTTGGTCGTTTGGTAATACTTGTACTGGTACTTGAAGGATGATGTGGTAATATTTGCACTAGCCCCATGCACTACCTATTACAATTCCTCCTGCTCCCAAGTTTAGTCCGGATGGACAGGGATGTCAATGTCAGTTACAAAACAAAAAAAAAAAAAAAATTGCAAGGTGTGAAAAATTTTTTAAATCCTTCGAAGAGAGAAGAACGAGAGCAATAGTCGGTGGAAGAGAGGGAAGGGGAGGGGTTATGGACTAAATTTAAGAGAACTTAAAGAGCTTTACACTGATTTTCAAGTTCTCATTCTTCTTATTTTTTTATATTTTTTTAACGCTCCTCCTTTTCAATTTTTTTACACATCTTTGTTATTTACAAACACGTAGAGCTTTAATTCGTCCCTATAAAAAAACATCACTTTGCTGTGAAAACCCAAAAAAACCCCCTTTTGTTACTGTGCTAATAACCCTTTAAGGACCCCCTAAAATAAAAACACAATTTTTTGGGGGTGTTTTAAAGTTAAAACCGACTATCTCATATATAGGCAGAGTTTGGTAATATTTTTGGCGGAATTTTCGCGCATGGAACCCCTTTCTTCCTTTATAATTTTCAGGGGTCGAATTTAAAAAAGTCAGGGGGAATTTTAAAGGGCCCTAAATTCATAAAAAAAGGAAAGGGAAAAAACAGAAAAAACAATCAATAGGGGGAATCCCCCAAAATTTAAGGGAAAAACAAGTTATTTTTCTAACTAAATTCAGAAAAACCAAATTCAACACTTTGTAAATTGAAACC
>CAJHNH020003463.1:52500-68390 GCA_905116865.2 Candidula unifasciata | reverse complement strand
CACACACCGACTCACTTAAACACACCCACATACCTTCACACACACATATACACACCCCATTCACCCACATACAAACCTACATACCCACACAGACACACACGTTCCATACACATACAAACATACAGATACACACACAGACTCACTACAAAATTACTCTATGTCTCGTGGCAAAAATCCATGCATTGTATAAACATTGCATGTTAAAGTTGAGAGGTTGTCGCTCTTCCACTCTCCTTTATCACCCAATGGAGCATAGACGCTCAACCAGCTAATGACTCGTCGTCCTAGCCTTTGGTATTGCACGCAGATCACTCTTTGTCTTTTCCATCTTTTTAACTTCCATCTCTTATAACTGGGTCAACCTGAGAGTCAAAGTGGTTTTAAACATAATCCAGCTCCTTTCGGATTTGAACCCACGACCGTCGGATCCACAGGCGAGCGTCTAACCGCTACAGCACGGCGGCTCCCACATGTTTGTTAGCGAGGGTGGGTCTATTATTCCACCCTGTTCCCAAATTATCCCTGATCTCAGAGGGGAAAGAGATGTATGACACCAAAATATGATTTATTTCGTCCTTCCGCGTGAACCTTGTCTGGAAACAACGGCAGTCTTGTTGAAGCATTTTGTATCACAGTTACCGAGCTGTCTGTGGAGAGATGTTGAAAAGAAGCCAAGTTCGACAACCGATAACAAAGTGTGGAAGTGGATTATAGTTTTGCTTTTCATCTGTCGCTTGACTTCCCTTGTAATCTTTGTTTATCTGAGTGAAGGCGAAAGATTAGAAGCCGCAGACTGTTCCCGTTTGCATCTGTTTCTGTCCGTCTGTCTGTCTGTCTGTCTGTCTGTCGATTAGCCCGTGCTCTGTACAAACTCTGGAACTGTTGTTGACCACATCCTCCATAATTCATTCATTCTTTCATTCATTCATTCATTCATTCATTCATTCATTCATTCATTCATTCATTCATTCATTCATTCTTTCATTCTTTATCATGTTGTGCCATTATATGTCACATAGGGCTCGCAGTCTATTCCTCCATTCTCTTCTATCATGTGCAATCAGTTCAATATTATGGATGAAATCTAGTCCAGCAGCTTTGGCCTCTCTCGTCAACTTTCGTTTCAGGGATTCTTTTCGGCCCACTCGCCTCCTTAATCAATTTATCTCCCATTTTAATACATGTTTGATGATTCTCTGCTGGTTTCTCCTCCTAAGTGGTTCTTTTCTGTTAAGCGACCAAATCACGCGAGATTTTGGAAAATCCAATATTATAGGGAAGTTAGGGTTAGTAGAAGACACCATTCGGTTCTTAATTTATAACGTACCCCAAACACGAAATCTCCGTGGGAAATCCGCAGCTGACCTGACAGTCCATTATTTCAAGGGGTGGAAGTGAGCTGTTGTGTGGTTTTTTTTTTTTTTTTTTAGTGTTCATCTAGTGTCTTCTAATGCTAACCCTAACCCTAACCCTAACCCTAAACTTGGCTGTAGATAAATCGCGAGAAACTACAACCTGAACACCCTAGAATTTATTGGGAATGTCTCCCATGACGTTGTCGTGACGTCAGGGGTAAGTTATAAATTAAGTACCCACTATTCATTCAACACTAACCCTAACCCTAACACCCCCCCCCCTTCTCCTTTTTTTAATACAACATGGGATTTCCCTAAATCACGCGTCATGTGGTCCCGAAAAAGAAAAGAACCAACCAATGTAGTATCTCTGTATCTTCTCTGTCTTATAACTGTTCATATTAGTGATTGATCAGATATTTGTCTTATTTGTTCACTCCTTTCTGAATTAATCCCATCTCTTCATACATATTTTTTTCAGACATTTCTTTCTGAATGCATTTAGCTTTCGTTCTATGTCTTTATTGATTTTCTAACTTTCACTTGCATATGTTAACAATCTAAATAACATTAGAACTGAAAATACGTAACCTGGTTTTAAAACTATACAAAATTTGATGATTTCTTCCTGTTTTGAAGATTACCCCTTTCTCTGTTTTGAAGATTACCCCTTTCTCTGTTTTCTCCCCTATGAACAGCGACATGAAGTTCTGACCACACTGAGTTTACAAGATCCCACTCTGGACGGCAGGCTACAGGAAAAGCCCAAATAACCCATTCAACCTTAAAAGTAGTTATAATTATGCAACTCGTAATGTAACACCAACCTTGTAAATGCTGCAGTCCTGTGAGGGCCAGACACTGTCATCACTGTCTGTGTTGCTAGAGGTATTGTGAGGGCCAGAAACTGTCATCACTGTCTGTGTTGCTAGAGGTTCTGTGAGGGTCATACACTGTCATCACTTCCTGTGTTACTAGTGGTCCTGTGAGGGCAGGACACTGTCATCACTGTCTGTGTTGCTAGAGGTCCTGTGAGGGTCATACACTGTCATCACTGTCTGTGTTGCTAGAGGTTCTGTGAGGGTCATACACTGTCATCACTGTCTGTGTTGCTAGAGGTCCTGTGAGGGTCATACACTGTCATCACTGCCTGTGTTGCTAGAGGTTCTGTGAGGGCCAGACACTGTCATCACTGTCTGTGTTGCTAGAGGTCCTGTGAGGGCCAGACACTGTCATCACTGTCTGTGTTGCTAGAGGTTCTGTGAGGGTCATACACTGTCATCACTGCCTGTGTTGCTAAAGGTTTTGTGAGGGTCAGACACTGTCATCACTGCCTGTGTTGCTAGAGGTTCTGTGAGGGTCATACACTGTCATCACTGCCTGTGTTGCTAAAGGTTTTGTGAGGGTCAGACACTGTCATTACTGCCTGTGTTGCTAAAGGTTTTGTGAGGGTCAGACACTGTCATCACTGCCTGTGTTGCTAGAGGTTCTGTGAGGGTCATACACTGTCATCACTGCCTGTGTTGCTAAAGGTTTTGTGAGGGTCAGACACTGTCATCACTGCCTGTGTTGCTAGAGGTTCTGTGAGGGTCATACACTGTCATCACTGCCTGTGTTGCTAAAGGTTTTGTGAGGGTCAGACACTGTCATCACTGCCTGTGTTGCTAGAGGTTCTGTGAGGGTCATACACTGTCATCACTGCCTGTGTTGCTAAAGGTTTTGTGAGGGTCAGACACTGTCATCACTGCCTGTGTTGCTAGAGGTTCTGTGAGGGTCATACACTGTCATCACTGCCTGTGTTGCTAAAGGTTTTGTGAGGGTCAGACACTGTCATCACTGCCTGTGTTGCTAAAGGTTTTGTGAGGGTCAGACACTGTCATCACTGCCTGTGTTGCTAAAGGTTTTGTGAGGGTCAGACACTGTCATCACTGCCTGTGTTGCTAGAGGTTCTGTGAGGGTCATACACTGTCATCACTGCCTGTGTTGCTAAAGGTTTTGTGAGGGTCAGACACTGTCATCACTGCCTGTGTTGCTAGAGGTTCTGTGAAGGTCATACACTGTCATCACTGCCTGTGTTGCTAAAGGTTTTGTGAGGGTCAGACACTGTCATTACTGCCTGTGTTGCTAAAGGTTTTGTGAGGGTCAGACACTGTCATCACTGCCTGTGTTGCTAGAGGTTCTGTGAGGGTCATACACTGTCATCACTGCCTGTGTTGCTAAAGGTTTTGTGAGGGTCAGACACTGTCATTACTGCCTGTGTTGCTAGAGGTTCTGTGAGGGCAGGACCCTGTCATTACTGCCTGTGTTGCTAGAGGTTCTGTGAGGGTCATACACTGTCATCACTGCCTGTGTTGCTAAAGGTTTTGTGAGGGTCAGACACTGTCATTACTGCCTGTGTTGCTAGAGGTTCTGTGAGGGCAGGACCCTGTCATTACTGTCTGTGTTGCTAGTTGTCCTGTGAGGGTCATACACAGTCATCACTTCCTGTGTTGCTAGTGGCTATGGCTAGATTCTACATGTATACGAAACATTTCGTTTTTTTTTTTTTTGGTCACATCCCCCTATGGAGCATACACTCTCAGTCAACTCACGCCAAGTCATTCTATCCTTCGCTACTGCCTGCAGATCACCCCACGTCCTCCCCAGCTAGCTCTTTTCTTAGTATGTGTGTGTGTGTGTGTGTATGTGTGTGTTTAAATTGGTTCTGCCTGCAATTCTATTCCTCTGTGGGTGCCAGTGCAAAGTCATACTAGTCTTATAGCTCTCATATTTTCTCAGCGTGTGTCCAGTTCAACTTCAGTGTCATTTCTTCCTAAGTAATAGTATACCTGTAGTGGAATGTTTTTAACACCTTCTGCTATTTTTGTTTAAATACTACAAACATACTCTACTTGTGCTCGATCACTCAATAAATCTTTGGGGAGGAGGGGGTAGCAAGAGGCTTAAACCTTGTTTGCATGCGCAATAATAATTATTATCACTAAATAATTTTAACAATATATCGTAAATAAAATGATGAGCGTCAACAAAACACAAAAAGAACCCTTGAACGTGGTTAGGAGACCATTGAGTTCCCCTCCGTGCGAGGGAGAGGTTGAGGAGCTGAGCCCTTATCAGAACTACTGAGGGGAAGGGAGGGGGTGAGGAGCTGAACCATTATAAGAACTACTGAACTACTGAGGGGAAGGGAGGGGGGGTGAGGAGCTGAACCATTATAAGAACTACTGAACTACTGAGGGGAAGGGAGGGGGTGAGGAGCTGAACCATTATAAGAACTACTGAACTACTGAATGGAAGGGAGGGGGTGAGGAGCTGAGCCATTATAAGAACTACTGAACTACTGAGGGGAAGGGAGGAGGGGGTGGGGAGCTGAACCATTATAAGAACTATTGAGGGGAAGGGAGAGGGTGCAGAGCTGAGCCATTATAAGAACTACTGAGGGGAAGGGAGGGGGTGCAGAGCTGAGCCATTATAAGAACTACTGAACTACTGAGGGGAAGGGAGGGGGTGGGAGCTGAGCCATTATAAGAACTACTGAGGGGAAGGGAGAGGGTGCAGAGCTGAGCCATTATAAGAACTACTGAGGGGAAGGGAGGAGGGGGTGGGGAGTCTAGCCATTATAAGAACTAATGAACTACTGAGGGGAAGGGAGGAGGGAGTGGGGAGCTGAGCCATTATAAGAACTACTGAGGGGAAGGGAGGAGGGAGTGGGGAGTCTAGCCATTATAAGAACTAATGAACTACTGAGGGGAAGGGAGGAGGGAGTGGGGAGCTGAGCCATTATAAGAACTACTGAGGGGAAGGGAGGAGGGGGGAGCTGAGCCATTATAAGAACTACTGAGGGGAAGGGAGGGGGGGTGGGGAGTCTAGCCATTATAAGAACTACTGAACTACTGAGGGGAGGGAGGGAGTGGGGAGCTGAGCCATTATAAGAACTACTGAGGGGAAGGGAGGAGGGAGTGGGGAGCTGAGCCATTATAAGAACTACTGAGGGGAAGGGAGGAGGGGGTGGGGAGTCTAGCCATTATAAGAACTAATGAACTACTGAGGGGAAGGGAGGAGGAGTGGGGAGCTGAGGCCATTATAAAGAACTACTGAGGGGGGAGGAGGGAGTGGGGAGCTGAGCCATTATAAGAACTACTGAGGGGAAGCTGGGGAGTCTAGCCATTAAGAACTAATGAACTACTGAGGGGAAGGGAGGAGGGAGTGGGGAGCTGAGCCATTATAGGAGGGGAAGGGAGGGGGGTGGGGAGTCTAGCCATTATAAGAACTAATGAACTACTGAGGGGAAGGGAGGAGGGAGTGGGGAGCTGAGCCATTATAAGAACTACCGAGGGGAAGGGAGGAGGGGGTGGGGAGTCTAGCCATTATAAGAACTACCGAGGGGAAGGGAGGAGGGAGTGGGGAGCTGAGCCATTATAAGAACTACTGAGGGGAAGGGGGGAGGGGGTGGGGAGTCTAGCCATTATAAGAACTACCGAGGGGAAGGGAGGAGGGAGTGGGGAGCTGAGCCATTATAAGAACTACTGAGGAAAGGAGGAGGGGTGGGGAGTCTAGCCATTATAAGAACTAATGAACTACTGAGAGGAAGGGAGGAGGGAGTGGGGAGCTGAGCCATTATAAGAACTACTGAGGGGAAGGGAGGAGGGGGCGGGGAGCTGAGCCATTATAAGAACTACTGAGGGGAAGGGAGGAGGGGGCGGGGAGCTGAGCCATTATAAGAACTACTGAGGGGAAGGGAGGAGGGGGCGGGGAGCTGAGCCATTATAAGAACTACTGATGGGAAGGGAGGAGGGGGGGGGGGAGCTGAGCAACCCGTAAAATAGGTGTAGACCACAAGCTGCCTGAGCCCGCAGGTTTCATCGCCTCGCTTATACTGTTGCTGATGCTACAGCAGCTGCTGATGATGTTACTGCTACTGCTGCTGCTGCTGCTGATGGTAATGCTGATGCTACTGCTGATGTTACTGCTACTGCTGATGATGTTACTGCTGCGGATGTTACTGCTGCTGCTGCAGATGGTAGTGCTGATGCTAATGCTGATGTTACTGCTGCTACTGCTGCAGATGGTAGTGCTTGATGCTAATGCTGATGTTACTGCTACTGCTGATGTTACAGCTGCTGATGTTACGGCTGATGATGATACTGCTGATGCTACTAATGCTGATGTTTCTGCAGCTGATGTTACTGCTGCTGATATAACTGTTACTGATATTACTAAGGATGATGCTACTGCTAATGCTACTGCTATTAATATTGATTTTACAGCTACAACTGCTGCTACTGCTGCTGATGCTACTACTGCTAGTGTTACTAATGCTGATGTTACTGCTAGTGCTACTGCAAATACTACTCGTGCTGCTGCTACTAATACTACTACTACTATTAATAATAATAATAATAATAATAATAATAATAATAATAATAATAATAATAATAATAATAATAATAATAATCCTACCACCGCGAACACCTTCGTCTTCTTATTTTTTTTAGTTTCTGTAACAATCTTTAACACACAAGAAAGGAAATTACAGACGGGAGAATTAAAGAAATACACTCTCAGAGGCAGGCTAGCAGACGGGTAAACACGACCCACACGTGTAGACAGACACAGATACGGGTTTGATAGACAGACTGCTGCTGTTCGCCTCTTGATACCAACACTTCATATCAAGTTATCACGTCACTCCGTGAGTACTCAGCCAAAACACGGCACTTAGAACTGAAGGTAAACTTCTGACAAGACTACACGAATTGTTGTCTGAAGGTTTCAAGACACCGCTCTGTCTCTGTCTCTGTCTCTCTCTCTCTCTCTCTCTCTCTCTCTCTCTCTCTCTCTCTGTCTCTCTCTCTCTCCCTCTCTCTCTCTCTCTTTATCTATCTATCTATCTATCTATCTATCTATCTATCTATCTATCTATCTATCTATCTATCTATCTATCTATCTATCTATCTATCTATCTATCTATCTATCTATCTATCTATCTATCTATCTATCTATCTATCTATCTATCTATCTATCTATCTATCTATCTATCTATCTATCTATCTATCTATCTATCTATCTATCTATCTATCTATCTATCTATCTATCTATCTATCTATCTATCTATCTATCTATCTATCTATCTATCTATCTATCTATCTATCTATCTATCTATCTATCTCTGTATGTGTGTGCGCGCCTCTGTTTCTCTCATTCTCTGTCTCCCCCTCTCTGTATCTCTTCCTCTCTCTCTTTCTGTATGTCTCTCTTTCCCTCTTTGTCCTTCTCTCCCGCTTTGTTTCCCTCTCTGTGTCTCTCCCTCTCTGTCTTTCACATTCTCTGTACATGTCTCTCTTGCTCTCTCTCCATCGCTGAACTCTGTTCTCTGTTTACATCTCTCCCTTCCGTCTTCGCTTCCCCGTCTGACTCTCTCTCTCCTTCCCTCTCTGTCTCTATCTCTGTCTGTCTCTCCCTCCATGTCTCACACACACACACACACACACACACACACACACACACACACACACACACATACACAAACACTTCCATCGGTCTACCCCAATAACCGTGGGAATTCTCACTCGTGGGAAAATCTCAACAAAAAACGAACACAACTTCTTTAGTTAAACATAAACCTTTCCCACTACAAAAACATACACTGGCAGCGGCAACCGTGAGTTGTCTGCCCCTACTGTTACCAGGGAAACAGACTCGCACCAGCAGACTCTTTCCGGCAGATCTGCTAAGGTCAGTCTAAACAGTTTACAGTAAAGACTAAACGCCAGGCTTTGAGACACCACTACTTACTGCATGAGGCTGCAGTGAGTAGTCGTTGGTGACACATTATACGTGTGAGAACTGACTCCTTGCTGTCAGCTTCAAACCGATCCGGTTGTTTTTTTTTTTTTTTTTTAGAGAGGAAAAAATACATTCGTCACATTCACCCAGAATCCCAGAAGGGGGAGCTTTTGGTTATAATTGTGTCTTGGGTTATTTGCGCTATTTGAAATAGCTTAACACTGCTCGCTATCAGGTAGCCCTAAAAAGGACTTATGCAGTGTTGATGCTATCAAAGGCGATAGACTTAAATACTGTCCCAACCGGCGGCGAAGTCGTCTACCTACCAGCCAATTGGCGATGCGGTCACCGATGTTGCTGCCAGCTTACTATTACTCCCTTAAATATGTGCTCCAACACAAAATATGAAGCAGACGGGAGGAGGGAGGGGGGGGGGAGGTAAGTCCACTTACATATTTTATAGGGGGGAGGGGGGTAGGGGTGCTCTAGTGGCTTAAGCCATGTTTACGTGAGTAATAAATTATTATTATTATTATTATTATTATTATTATTATTATTATTATTATTATTATTATTATTATTATTATTATTATTATTAAGTACTTAATAGCCGATAACATAATAATAAAAGTAAATTAAAGGGCCCTTTTCCAGGCTGTTATGCGTATTGATCATTCGGTCTAGACCTATATTTTATTGATCAATCGACACTTGATGTGTGATTTGGTCAGCATCACACTTCCCTGGACTGTACCTGGTACCCCAAGAAAGAAGAAGAAAGACATGCACAAGTAACAACAGGATGCAAGACGAGCGGTCTCAATCGGATGGAAGCATCAAGCCCAGAAATGGCGTAAATACTCGAATTTAGTCACGAAAGTGACGCAAATAACCCAGACCACAAATATAGGCGGAGACTGTTAACAGCCTCGGCTAGCTAGCAGCAGTCTGAAAGTGGTCGACTTTTCAATTTTTTTCTCAAAAGGACTAGGACTACCTGGTAGCCATTCAAGGCCGGGCCGATCTGGGAGGCAAGGTCTTTTTTTTAAAGTCCAGCATCGTTAGGACCCGAACTCACGACCTTCCGATCCACAGCCGAGAGTCTAGCCGCTACACTATGGTGGCTCCTATTATTAATATACTTGGCCCGGCTCTCTAGCGGAGTTGGCTAAACCGGATTGCGCGATGACCGGGTGACGAACTCCTTGTGGTCTGGGTTCACTCCCGGGGGTTGGCAAAAAAAGCCACATTTCTCCCAGATTTACGGTATTTACAATGGAATCAAGGCCAAAAGGTTGCGGTAGCCATAATACCGAGCCTAAGGGTTAACAACTCAAGCTTCTGGATACTAAAACAAACAAACATTAATATACTTGAAATAATAGTAAAGCTATAAAATATTTGAAACGGAACTTCTGCACACGGTAGGGGAGTGTGGGAGAGGGGTGTGCTATTTGTACCTTTATAAACATAGTGTACTCAAACAGTCTCATCTCCCGCCTCCCCCACCACCGCCCCAGGTTCCAGTGCTCATCCACCCTCACACAAAACTGCTGTAGCGCGTTTACAAATTAGTGCCGATCTTCTAAAATTTATATCTCAGCTGTAAGTAAGTAAAAGTAAAGTTCCCTTTTCACGCCTTTCGGCGCATCGGGCATATGGGCAGAGCGTCCCATATTTTTACAGACCATCAGCACTCTGTGGGTAATGTGGTCAGCATTGCGCCGGCTGTCTTTACTTTCCCAGGACAGCCCATCCTGGTACCCATTTTAGGCTGGGTCGACCTGCGATGTCCCATACCACGATAAAAATCCACGCAATATCTCAGCTGTAGTAGAACATAAATAGATGAAATTATATATTAATAGTTACTTCATTCTCAACGGAGTGTCAGTTTTTCACACGTATAACAGGTAATTAGAATTACTTTTTGCTTATCCAAGGTACACACAAAAATACGATGATGCTTGCTGGATTGCCCTCTAAGAGTTACAAAGCACAAAGTTCAAATGTAACTAATCAAACTTTCACAACAACAAATTAGTTTACTATTTGTTTCCAAGTGCTTGAAAAGTTGGAAAGACGAAGGGTTAGAACAATTCACTGGGTAGTGTAGAATTTGTTCTGTTACCTAACTAAAATTATACAAGTAATAAAAATAACAATCAAAACAAAACAAAAAGTCTGTTTCAAAACAACTGGGTGGTCTAAGTATTATTTTTGTATAAAACATTGACGTCGATATTAAAATAGGAGTCCATGCAAAAAATCAAGTTCCCGGGATAAGTAATTATGTAGAAAATATGGAAAATACAACGGCAGGGATTTAAAAAAAAAAAAAAACTATACGTACAAAACTCACTTATAGTAATTTACAAGAGGGGTTCTTAACATTGGTTTCGCTTCAGGCTAAACCTACCTCACGAGGGTTCTAGGAAATTATATGGGAAGTGAAAGTGGCTGTCTGATGCTGACTGTATTATTAATTTAGTACCGATAGGCAAAAAAGACTATGAATCTAACAACTAAAGTCAGATATGCCACTACTTTTCGTGTGTCTATGTTTAGACCCGATCTTTCACAGCCACCAGTTTTCCTGAAACCGTGCTTGTAAAAAGCAGCTGAAAATGTGCTAATCGTACCAAACTTACGCAATCAATGCAGCCATG
The DNA here is from genome assembly GCA_905116865.2 of Candidula unifasciata. Classification (NCBI taxonomy): domain Eukaryota; kingdom Metazoa; phylum Mollusca; class Gastropoda; order Stylommatophora; family Geomitridae; genus Candidula; species Candidula unifasciata. Next base: position 57,580 of record CAJHNH020003463.1, on the reverse strand, counting down.
GACAATACTAGAACGCAAAATTACAACGTGTGAGATGAGATTTGTGAAGAATTCTTCTTCTTCTTCTTCTTCTTCTTCTTCTTCTTCTTCTTCTTCTTCTTCTTCTTCTTCTTCTTCTTCTTCTTCTTCTTCTTCTTCTTCTTCTTCTTCTTCTTCTCCTTCTTCTATTTCTCCTTCTTCTTCTTCTTCTTCTCCTTCTTCTTCTTCTTCTTCTCCTTCTTCTTCTTCTTCTTCTTCTTCTTCTTCTTCTTCTTCTTCTTCTTCTTCTTCTTCTTCTTCTTCTTCTTCTTCTTCTTCTTCTTCTTCTTCTTTTTATTTGTCCTATTTGTCTTCTTCTTCTTCTTCTTTTTCTTCTTCTTCTTCTACTTCTTCTTCTTCTTCTTCTTCTTCTTCTTCTTCTTCTTCTTCTTCTTCTTCTTCTTCTTCTTCTTCTTCTTCTTCTTCTTCTTCTTCTTCTTCTTCTTCTTCTTCTTCTTCTTTTTCTTCTTCTTCTTCTTCTTCTTCTTCTTCTTCTTCTTCTTCTTCTTCTTCTTCTTCTTCTTCTCTTCTTCTTTCTCTTCTTCTTCTTCTTCTTCTCTTCTTCTTCGTCTTTCTTCTTCTTCTTCTTCTTCTTCTTCTTCTTCTTCTTCTTCTTCTTCTTCTCCTTCTCCTTCTTCTTCTTCTTCTTCTTTTTATTTGTCCTATTTGTCTTCTTCTTCTTCTTCTTTTTCTTCTTCTTCTTCTACTTCTTTTTCTTCTTCTTCTTCTTCTTCTTCTTCTTCTTCTTCTTCTTCTTCTTCTTCTTCTTCTTCTTCTTCTTCTTCTTCTTCTTCTTCTTCTTCTCCTTCTTCTTTTCTTCTTCTTCTTCTTCTTCTTCTTCTTCTTCTTCTTCTTCTTCTTCTTCTTCTTCTTCTTCTTCTTCTTCTTCTTCTTCTTCTTCTTCTTCTTCTTCTTCTTCTTCCTCTCAAAAGGTCGACTGGCACTGTGTTGTTTACAGTACCCTGGAATATCCGCGCCTTTCGTCCCCTCACAACAGAAGTCAGCAAATCCTAATTCAGTCGCTTTGTCAAACGCATATTAAAAGGGCCGTGAGTCTATTTTTTGTCTTCCCCCTCCACTCTAACCCACTCTCCTGCCTGGATCCCCACAACGGGGTCCCGGAGCCCTCACCAGGAAACAACAAAATAAAATATGCAACGCAAGTATCGTCGTCTTTACAACAAAACATACTAAAGCTTGGGAAACCCTTTAATGTTTCTTTGACATTTCCCTGGAGATTTGACCTCAGATCAGTCTCAAATATTTCACAAAACCGCAGTTAAAACTTTCAGACGTAAATACATAAAAACAGGTTCTCTTTGAACCGAATGCTGAGGGGGGGGGGGGGGAAGCCACAAGCAAGGTCAAAGGCTAGGTAAAAAGATCATAACACACTGGCACGTGATAGTTTCTGTGGGTGAGAAACATATACAAGCGTACATGTGCGTGATTACTCACACAGTCGCCCTTCACGCGTGCGTATTGTGTCAGTGTTCCCACGTTCTCGTTTGTTCTTAGCCTTCTTATTTGGCGGGAAGAGCATCTCCCAGGGCCAAACAAAAGCAGAGCGGGTACTCACCGCTAGGCGCACGTGCATTTTACGAAAGGGTACATGCAGTGCTCGGGGCGTTCTTGATTGGCTTCACTGAAACTCTCAAGGATATTCTGTATCAACCACACACACACACCTACATAGGAACACACACACACTGACGTAAGGTAATAAGTAAGTGAAGCAAATGAAAGGACCATCTTCATGCATTAGGTGCATAAGGCGTCCCAGATTAAAAGTAGAACCAGTCAGCTTCGCGTGATCACATGTATAAAAAAACAAGTGAACGTTGCGGATAGAGAACCCTCATCAGTACAATTCATAAATATGCGAGGGACAGTCAACAAGTAATGCCTTCTATATTTTTATAAATTTAATGTAAATGCTGTTTCCATATACAAAATGTCTTCGTGTAAATACTCCATTCATGTAAATACTGTATCCTTGTAAATACTGCATTCATGTAAATGTATCCGTATGAATAATGTATCCATGTAAATACTGTTACCATGTGAATAGTGTATCTGTGTAAATAGTGTATCCATTTAAATACTGTATCCATGTAGATAGTGTATCCGTGTAAATAGTGTATCCATGTAAATACTGTATACATGTGCCATTTGTAAATTTAGCCGCATTCTTCAGATACTCTTCTGTACTGTAAAGCATTACCATCCTGTTTCAGTAACAGATGGCACCACTGAAAGGGTTTTTTAATGGCTACCAAAGAGGTTCAGTGAAAACAACATAATGTCATAGAATTCCTTAATGCTGAATGCGAGACCACGATTCCCATCCACGAATGCTGAAAGAATGTTTATGGAGATTTAACAGTGGCTGTTAGCGCTGTCCGAGGTTGAGTACCTCGTTATGAGGAAGCTGGAGAAGGTCAATCCTCAAATGGTCTGGACGCTGCCTTCACAAATAGAAAATATGGAGTATAGTTCATCCAGTATTACCCGACAGTCAACATTAATAATGTCATCAATTTGATGAAAGCTGTGGGGGAGTAACCGTGGTAGACGGGCGGCTTGTCCGATTTGCCTATTCATGCTGACACTCCATATTTTCTATTAGTGAAGGCAGCGTCCAGACCATCAGTTCAACCGAAGTGCCTCCAAGAGGAATCATATATATCTTTAGACAGCTGAATTTTTGACACATATTCTTCTTCTTCTTGCTCACCAACTGTAAACTCTGGCGGAAAATTATGGGTGTTCATCCACTTCTGGACTTTGGTCCTTTGCCAGAACCTGAGCGTTACGTGTACATCCGTTTTACATATCTGACTCATGTGTATGCAGACTGTTCCTCACCATTGGCAGATGCACTCCGACTTTGAAGGAAGCTCCCAAATTAGTCGACTCTTACGACATGCTTTGATACATATAGCCTAGCATGAGTCCATTTAAGGAGTGGCCGGTGTGCCGAATCTGGCCCGCAGTTGCCTGGCAGGTGGCCCAAATATCATTGCCAGTGATATTGTATTATTAATCTGTCTACGGTAGAGCTCTCAATGGGTAACGATCCAAACTTTCCTTATTCTGACCTTTTAGTAAACTTAGTTGGGTGCTTTATTAACATCCTAGCCCAAACAGGGGAAATTCACAGGTCACAGGACAGTCAAATATTTTAGGGGGTTGGTAGATAGGCTGCATGCAGTCGTGGGACCTAGGCTGCACTTTGTCGTGGGACGTAAGTGGGTTGGGGTTAGGGCAGTTCTAGATGTTTCTGGGGTCCTTAAAAGCATTAGAAAGCCGGGAAACCCAGTCTTACCACCCTCTGAAATGTTGGACTGTCCTTTGACGTCATCTGGGGGTAGGACAATAATAAAGCACCCTTAGTTAAATAGCCCTGCTAGAAATATTTTCAAGAGCAATTGGTGCATGATGGATGATAGGTTGAACACAGCCATGGCCACCTTTACTTCTACATTTTGTGCCACGCTTTTTGAGGCTAGGTCGAGCTGAAAGCCCAGGTCACATCTGAGAAAAATCCCGTTCGATGTTGATTTGAGCTCTAGACCTTCAGGCTGGCAGGCTAGCATCAACCCGCTTCGCCATGATGGGAAGAGTAAAAGTAAAGAACCCCTTTCCGTGCTTCCAGGCATACTGGGCACATGGTAATAGACCTATATTTTATAGACCAGTCGTTACTGGTGGTGTAATGTGATCAACATCACGACGGCCGGCTTTGTTTCCCATGACTTTTCCTGGTATCCATTTACGACTGGGTACACCTGGCAGCCGAGGTCATTTCTGAAAAAAAAGTCCTGCTCCGTTCGGATTTGACCCCACGACTTTCGGACTTGCAGGCGAGTGACTAGCCACTACCCCACTACGGCTTCCAGTGTAAAGAGTACATGGCGTTTTTTTTTTTTTTTCGCGCTTGAAATCTAATGGGTGTCATCTGTTTATAGACCAAACTTGATGAATATGGTAATTTTTACTTCCTTTAACATTTTCCTCTAGCCATTTTAAGATGGGGGAGCCGCCGTAGTGAAGCGGCTAGACTTTCGCCTGTGAATCCGAAGTTGGAGGGTTCCTATCCTGGCGAAACATGCATGGAAAAATGGCAACCTCAGGACTACTGGCTTTAAGCCAGAAGCCGGTAATGAAGGAATTATATGAAATGAAATGCCTCAAAAGATTGTTAAAAAGTTCGTAATAATCTCATACGGTGTCATCAATTCTATGTTTATGTTTAAACACCGGCTTTGCTGAGGTGGCAAAAAAATTATATGTGTATTATATTATCGACCATTTACATTTCATTCCGATGAGTGGTTGTTGCAGGGGCCCCAGCACATTGATTTGCACAGAGGCCTCACATTACTGCTAAGACGGCCTTGATATCCCCCTTCCAATCTGATAAGTCTCAAACTTGTAGCGATAAAGGACCCTTGTATTGAAAATCTGTAGGTATAAACTAGTAATGGGGTATCTACAGTAAGGTCCCCTATGTTGGACAGATGAAGAAAAAAGGACCAGAAGAAGACATAAACCTGCTGTCTTTTGTGAGTAACATAGGAACTATCAAAGGCGCGGGGAAAGGGAAGCCTTTGGTGAGGATTGAAACTGTAACGCGGTACAGGCTTAATAAACAGTGAAACTTAAGTCAACATATGACAGATTAAGAGTGAGGGCAAACTGTGGGAGAATTTCATCGAGTAGACTGCTCTTGATTTAAATACAGTTTATTCAAGTTATTGTCTAAAGGCGTATAACGCAACAGCAAAAGTAGTAGCAGCGGCAGCAATGGTAGCAGCAGCAATGGTAGCAGCAGCAATGGTAGCAGCAGCAATGGTAGCAGCAGCAATGGCATCTGCAGTAGAGTGAGAAAAAGACAAAAGATTGATAATTATGAAGATGGCGATGTTGGTGATGTAGTGGTGAACGCTGGTAGTGGTGGTAGTCATGTTTGTTTTGATAGTGGTGACGTTGGTGCCGGTAATCCTCTTGATGCTAGCGGTGCTGGTATTGGCAGTGATAACGTTCATTAACACAACAT
>CAJHNH020003463.1:0-47500 GCA_905116865.2 Candidula unifasciata | reverse complement strand
AATAAAAAAAGTTGCTAGAAGAATACCCCCTTGCTGCTAGTGAGATCGGGACCATGTGGCAGAAGTCATGCCTTAGCCACGAAAGCCAAGCAACACAAAGTTGCTGATAAAACGACGCTAGATAAGCACCGGCTGTTTATCTTCTGGTATTACAAACACCGATATTCCTATCACAGTACGGCCTATGAATTTACCTCCAATCGTCTACAGAAAAAAATATGTTGACTTTCTAACACGTAGGTGTGGTCGTCAACGCGCTGGCACGCTCTGCGTTTTTTCTTACGTAATATAAACATCAGGGCTGATATGCAGATAGCATTCCCTTGCTCATTGTTTTGGAGGCACCTAGGGCGTGACCGTGGTTGACGTCTGCAGACGTCATTAGAGTCAATGTTTCTTCTTCTCAGCAAATCCCGCTGGTAAACTGCGGCGGAGTTTTCGTCGCGTGTCTACTTCTGGGCTACAACCTGTATTTTGCGCGCACATCCACCTCATAGATCTGGCTCACTCGTATGCAGACGGTTGGTTTCTGGCCGCTCAAGCAGCTGCTCTCCAACTATGGAGGGAAAGTGCCTAATTACTAATTAAACGATTGTAGCGACATGCTTTATAGGGAGCCAATGGCCCCCCCCCCCCCCCCGCACCACAAGTTGGGTCTCGGAATCCACTCGGAGAAAGTTGCCGTTTGACATACTTAGATATAGCAGTGTCCTGTTTTGGCCTATTGCCTGCATTTTTGTTTTCGGCGGTACTTGAAAGGTCAGCATCGCGTCAGTCAACTTTTCATCCCCTGATATTTTCTAGCACCTACTTTAGGCTTGGTCTACCTGAAAGCTCAGATTATCTTGTACTCAGATTATGCATTTTCTTATATTAACATTTAACATCCCACACATTTTTGATTGAAATACATTCACATACCACACTTTTTTTTTATTGAAATACACTGGAAGTGGGAAAAGTAGTGTTTGAAAAAGTCCGAATGTAAGACGGGCCTGCGTCCCCAATTTGTGACCCTTTAAAAATAGCATGCGTTCGTTTGTTCCATCATTTATGAAACTTCGCTTGGATATTGATTCGGACCCAAAACTAGTTGGCAAGCAAGTAAAAATCTGATGTTATCTATATGTTCTCTTTAGACATGTATTAGTTATATACCAGTGTGTGAAGACGTTTGAATGACTCCGTTATATTTTGCACTTTTAATTGATAGTGCGTGACCTTGTACATAACGTTAAATGCAGTCCATAGTTCAGAGCTACAGAACACCAGGGATCCCCAAAATGTACAGTAACGCCTCTGCGGACGACTAAGAAGAGAGAATAAAAGAAGAAGAAGACTGGGGCGGGGGTGGGGGGGGGAAAGAAGAAAGAATGGAACAAGTAAACAAAGAAATTGGCCGAGGAGACGAATTGGTAAAGTTATCGAAGGGCAGATAAAAGCTGCGCAAAGTGATAATTACCTTGGGAAGAGTGTGCCGGGAAGAGGCAGCGGGGTGTGCAGATGAAGAGGTTCAACAGCTGATAGAGGGATAGAGTACAACTTTAGGCCAGGAGATGGGCCAGAGTCCAGGGGCAGAACAAGTGAATGGGCTTCGCTGCAAAATCATCGAGAAGGATGATAGAGGAGAGATAGTATATGACATTACCACATCCAGCATAAGAATGATGATCGAAGGCAGTAATTACAGCGTTCCGATGTGGGGGGAAAATCTCATCCATTAGTATTGTCATTGTATCGTATTCGCAAAAGGTGACCGTAATGGTGGAGTGAGGTTTTCTGTGGATTGCGTCGCATTAATCCAGACGTCGCATGAAGTGAGAGTCATGTGAATATTTCGTCCCAGGCCATTTAGGTGTGTTTTGGAATGAGCAGGAAGATAGACTGGCTGGACTGTTCCCATGTGAAAGTGTACTGCAAGTGCACACAGTAGAGGCGACCTCTAACCTGTGGGACAAGGTAACAGGTGAAAGGAAAGATATTGAGAACCCGCCCCTGGAGAGAATAATGCAGCGAGAAGGGGCTGTGGGTTCTGGGCGCCACTCGAGACTCGGAGAGAAGACAAGACGAGTAGTTAACCAGATGACGACGAATACCATCAGTTTGGAAACTCTTCGTTGTCTGTTGAGGAGAGGGACGGAACTAATGTGGGCTTGTCCTGAATTCTGTGATGTCGAATCTTTTCCTAGACGAACCCAGAAGAAAGAAAAAGATTCTTTCTAAGGCAATGGGCAACTTAGGAGTGAAAATCCATCAGTTTGCACTCAAATAAGCCAGATCTGTAAAACTGATGTGCACACAAAATTCAAGTCCTGGAACAAGACCAAAGTACAAAACTAGCAGCCAGTGAACGCAAAGAAAGAAAGAAAGAAAGAAAGAAAGAAAGAAAGAAAGAAAGAAAGAAAGAAAGAAAGAAAGAAAGAAAGAAAGAAAGAAAGAAAGAAAGAAAGAAAGAAAGAAAGAAAGAAAGAAAAAAAAGAAAGAAAGAAAGAAAAGAAAGAAAGAAAGAAAAAGAAAGAAAGAAAGAAAGAAAGAAAGAAAGAAAGAAAAGAAAAGAAAAGAAAGAAAGAAAGAAAGAAAGGAAAGAAAGAAAAGAAAAGAAAGAAAGAAAGAAAGAAAGAAAGAAAGAAAGAAAGAAAGAAAGAAGAAAGAAGAAAGAAAGAAAGAAAGAAAGAAAGAAAGAAAGAAAGAAAGAAAGAAAGAAAACGAAGAATGAAAAGATTAAAGTCAAAAGTTATTACAGTTTCCTAGCACAATACAGATGAATATTGAAGTACAATAAGCAACTAAAAGATATAGAAGTTTCAAAGATCGGTCAGTGCAAAACAGAAATAAAAAACATTCTAGCAATGTTTTATGAAATAAAATAATATTCTGAAGGGAAAATGTTAAGCTTTCTCTAATCCCACTGGTTAATCTACTTAACAAATAATACTACAGAGTTAGTTATTATAACCGACATCATCGCCTACCCCAGCCAAATACGTATAGTGAGAAACCTAATAAAGCGTCGTTACCCAACGGTCTGATTTTTCGGGTGGCTTATTTACAAGACACCGTTTTGGACTTCATACATCAGCCGCTATAAATAGCCAATGACAAATCGTTCAGTGCTGGAGCGTGTCTCATGAGACACGTCTGACATTTATCGCTATGATCCTCTACGTTCAGTGCTATTTTTACATATGGTCCCTTTTATCAAAATGATCAAATAAGGAAAACAATAATAAATGAACTGTTAGTGTTCTTTACAATTCCTTCCTAGAAAACCAATACTGTTTAAGTTCTAGGAAAGGGCCAATGGTTGCTTCCTTTAAAGGTTTTTTTTTGGTTAGTAAGCATCTATTTTAAAATGCTGACCAAAGTACTGATAGTTGTCGCCTAGCTATGAAAAAGCCGACAAACCAACTGCGAAAAGATATTCCAACTTGGATAAATCAGTAACACAGATGGAGAAACTACTTTAAGCAAACTTTTGACGAGCAGCATCATCATGTTCGACAAAGACGCCACCGCACTTGTTGTCGACAACGGCTCGGGGACGTGCAAGGCAGGGTTTGCCGGCGATGATGCTCCTAGAGTCGTGTTTCCGACCGTCGTTGGCAGACCACGCCATCAGGTATAGTATATTCATTCATTAATTCATTCATTCATTTATTCATTCATTCATTCATTCATTCATTATCCTGTTGTGCCATTATATGCCAGATAGGGCTCGCATTCTATTCCTCCGTTCCGTTGTATCCGGTGCAGTCGGTTCAATATACTGGATGCAGTCCAGTCCGGCACCTTTGACCTCTCCCATCAGTGTTTGCTTTAGAATTTCTTTGTTGGCGTCCTCGCCTCCTTAATCTCTTTATTTCACACTCTAGTGCCTGTCTGGTGATTCTCTGCTCACTTTTCCTCAGAATGTGTTCAGTATAACTCTCTTTTCTCTGTCTGATAACTGATGATACTAGAGGTTGCCCAGGCATTTATCTGATTTCCTCACTCGTCTTTAACTCATCCAAAGTCGTGATCGTTGTTTTCGAATGGGTTTCACTTTCCTTCGGTGTCTTTAGTAGGTGTCCAACTTCCACTAGCATATGTTAAACTGAAATAAGGATTAGAAACAAAAATACGCGACGTGGTTTCAAAACAAAACAATTTTAGAGTTCCATATTTCGTTTAGGCTTTTAAAAGCTGCGAATGCCTTGTCAGTGCGAGATAAAGCATATGCTCACTTTAATTTTCCAAAAAAACTCGTAGGTTGTCCAATCAAAGTAAAAGAATAATACAGGTCATACAGCGCGTCCTTGACCACCGGCGCCTCTTCTATGCAGGTTGAACGGGGTATCTGGCAAATAAACATTGTTGGCATGCTGTCCATATTGACATTTTTTAACTTCCAGGAATGATATGGTAACCTTAGGTAGTAGCCCGGATAGAACAAACTGATCGATCGAAAGGTCGCACAAGGCGCCGACACAAAGAAAATATGGGATGGGTGAAGGTGCAGTCAGGTTGAAAACTACCTTAAATAGGGAGTGGTGTAGGCAGGGGGCCTTGAGCCTGAGGATTTAGGGCCGTCTGGCCAGCGCTGTCGCCACGGACTGTGCAGGATAGAGTGTTTAATTTTGTCCCCGACAGAAAAACTACATCATCTAACGGGTTTTGAACCCGGGTCTCCTGCATGAAAGCCCGATGTTGTAACCACTCGACCAGCTGACTTGAATAGGAAAATGTGATGCGCCTTATGATATGACGAGGGGTCTTTGTTATATGTTTATTTTACATTACTTATAGCTATTTTTTTTCTGAAGCTTGATAAGGCACCCAGGAGTAGTTAAAATATATGTTAGTATAAAAGATAACTATAAGTAAACATGCACTTAATTTTAACATTTCTTGAAGCCTCTCTTGAAACTTTCTTCCGTCTCCAGGTTGAAAACCACTGGTTGGGGAAATTGTACAGGCATTGTCGCGTGAAAATTGTTGCCTTTTATGTGTTTGTATTACATTTATACATACAGAAGAATGCTTAGAATACTTTGGACAGCCAAAAAGAGCAACCAAGAGGTTTTGAAAGAGGCGGGAGCTCGAAGACAACTAATCATAGACATCAGATGGAGACAGTCATCATTTTTCGGTCATGTTATGAGAAGAGGGAAAATAGAACATGTTGTGACCACTGGAAAGATTTGTAGCAGGAGAGATAGAGGAAGACAACGAGAGAAGATGCTTGACAGTCTTGTTGCATGGCATGGAGGTGTGTCGGCACACGAACTGATACATGCGGCAGGAGATCGCAGATTATGGAGAGGCATGATCGCCTACGCCAGTCGACAAGGCACCTGATGATGATGATTACATTTATATCACCCTCTGTAATATTCTGTTATTTGCTACATTATTTTCTCATTCTTTGCTCCATGTTTCAGATTTGTATGGCGGGTATGGATCCAAAGGACAGCTACGTCGGTGTTGAAGCCCAGTCCAAGAGGGGTTTCCTGACCCTCAAGTACCCTATCGAGGAAGGCGAAGTCACCAACTGGGATGACATGGAGAAGATCTGGCATCATACTTTCTACAACGAGCTGAGAGCTGCCCCTGAAGAACATCCAGTTCTGCTGACCGAGGCTCCTCTCAACCCTAAGGCTAACAGAGAAAAGATGACACAGATCATGTTTGAGATCTTTGGCACACCTGCCATGTATGTATCCATTCAAGCAGTTCTGTCTTTATACGCCTCGGGTCGAACTACAGGTGTTGTACTGGACTCAGGCGATGGGGTAACTCACAGTGTCCCAATCTTCGAAGGGTATGCCCTTCCCCACGCCATCCCTCGAATGAATATGGCTGGCAGAGACGTTACAGATTACCTTATAAAGATCCTGGGAGAACGCGGTAACAGTATTACGACCTCTGCTGAAAGGGAAATGGTTAGAGACATCAAAGAGAAGCTCTGTTACGTCGCATTGGACTTCGAACAAGAGCTGCACACTGCCTCAACTTCTTCTTCCATAGAAAAGAGCTATGAGCTACCCGATGGTCAAGTCATAACCATTGGCAACGAACGCTTTCGGTGCGCCGAATCAATGTTCCAGCCATCATTCCTGGGTATTGAAATGGCTGGAATTCATGAAATCACGTACAACTCTATCATGAAATGTGATGTGGACATTTGGAGAGACCTGTACGCCAACATCGTCTTGTCGGGTGGAACAACCATGTTCCCGGGTATGCCTGACCGAATGCAGAAGGAATTAACAGCTCTAGCTCCAGGAGCTATGAAAATTAAGGTAATTGCCCCTCCTGAACGAAAATATTCTGTGTTCATCGGGGGTTCCATTCTGGCCTCACAGTCCACCTTCCACCAAATGTGGATCACTAAAGAAGAATATGACGAATCTGGTCCTTCAATTGTTCATAGAAAGTGCTTTTAATCACTAGGTTGTTGAGTATCCTTTTCAGGACGTTGCAGAACCAACCCTAACAGCCTCTGGCTGTTGTGTGGTTTCTCTAAGCAAATTTACGTTCAGTAGTTTGCCATTGCTTCTGGACGGTCGGCTTTCTTGATACCACTGTTGAAACCAGTGGCTAGTAGACTTAAATGGTCGGGACATGTTAAAAGAATGTCAGATGACAGAGAAGTAAAAACTGCATATACCAGTGAGATAAATGGTTGTAGACCACGAGGCAGATCAAGAAGACGATAGGGAGATAATATTCAGACAGACCTGCAAACACTTGATGTCACCAACTGGAAAAAGAGGGTTAGCCAGAGAGATGAATGGAGTCGGGTGATATCTGCAGCAATGAACGTTAAGGGCGTGGAATGCTGAAGAAGAAAAACAATCACACATCTGGTGGGTCCACCTAGCCTTAAATGGGCACAAGGTAAAGTCCTGGGAAGTAAAGGCGACTGGTGTGGTGCTGACCCCATCATCCATCGAGATCTATTTTTTTAAAGAAAAGTGAATCTAGTCTCGTAATTCCGAAGTGTCACTGGCGTGTAAAGTGACCTTTAATTTACGTGTCACTCCCTAACACTTCAAACTGTCATACAATGTAATGTTGATACATGTAAACAAAGAATAGATTAACTGACTAAACGAAGCCCTCGGCAATAATTCATAAAAACGTATGTGTTGGCATTCAGAGAACACATTTAAAAAAAAAAAAACTGAGATCTGGTGTATGCTGATTAGAGTCCATTTGTAACAATTGCAATGCACTACTACATCTCTAAAGGAACTATATAGCTATTACTGCTGCTACTGCGAACTACTAGTAATGGTACTGCTGCTACTGCGAACTACTAGTAATGGTACTGCTGCTACTGCGAACTACTAGTAATAGTACTGCTGCTACTGCGAACTACTAGTAATGGTACTGCTGCTACTGCGAACTACTAGTAATGGTACTGCTGCTACTGCGAACTACTAGTAATGGTACTGCTGCTACTGCGAACTACTAGTAATGGTACTGCTGCTACTGCGAACTACTAGTAATGGTACTGCTGCTACTGCGAACTACTAGTAATGGTACTGCTGCTACTGCGAACTACTAGTAATGGTACTGCTGCTACTGCGAACTACTAGTAATGGTACTGCTGCTAACTATAGTAATGGTACTAGTACTGCAAACTACTAATGGTACTGCTGCTACTGCGAACTACTAGTAATGGTACTGCTGCTACTGCGAACTACTAGTAATGGTACTGCTGCTACTGCGAACTACTAGTAATGGTACTGCTGCTACTGCGAACTACTAGTAATGGTACTGCTGCTACTGCGAACTACTAGTAATGGTACTGCTGCTACTGCGAACTACTAGTAATGGTACTGCTGCTACTGCGAACTACTAGTAATGGTACTGCTGCTACTGCGAACTACTAGTAATGGTACTGCTGCTACTGCGAACTACTAGTAATGGTACTGCTGCTACTGTGAACTACTAGTAATAGTACTGCTGCTACTGTGAACTACTAGTAATGGTACTGCTGCTACTGCGAACTACTAGTAATGGTACTGCTGCTACTGTGAACTACTAGTAATGGTACTGCTGCTACTGCGAACTACTAGTAATGGTACTGCTGCTACTGTGAACTACTAGTAATGGTACTGCTGCTACTGCTACTAAAACAAGTACTTCTTGTTTCTTCTCTTCTTTTCTACTCCCTCTCCTTCTGCGTTTTCCCTGTAAATCTGTTTCAAAGATTTACGTTTTTGAATGCAGAACTGTTGGTTCCTAGCCTCTCAGGCGATGCATTCCGACTTGGAGGTTTGTAGCCTCCCTAGTTAGTCGCCTTGTACGACACGCTTGGTACGGGGCGGTGAGTGTATTCTTCCCCGGCCAGAAAGAGGGACCTGAAATCCATACGGCGAGAAGACCGTGGTAAAATATAGAGGGCTCATTTCCAGTCCTCGGGCGCTTTTATGCCAACTTAATATTTTGCAAAGCAACTGGGTTCTTGAATAAGAGTGCTCTCAAGACGTCTTCTCCTTTTTTCCTTTGTCCTACTGCTTATACTACAAAGCGTCACACTGAGGAGGTCTATATAGTTTCCGGTATTTTGCCTGTTCCGTAGCTTTTGTTAACGCCAGACTGCGTTCCCGTAATGTCTCTTTTACTGACTCCACCCATGACTGTCTTGGTCGGCCTCTTGCTTTTTATCCTCCTGTTCTCATATTGTACGCTTTAGCTGCTGGCTTATTTTGTGCCATTCTGGCCAAACAATTTCCTGACTATAACATTGTAAATAGAGATAATGTCACACATGTTTTGTCGAATGTAACAATACTCTTGGCAATAATTTTTTTTTTTAACGAACTCATGATTCATAACCCTATTGCTATATGACTGGTAAACAAATGATTTCTTAAACTTTCCTATCTGTGGACTGAATTGTTTTTGAAACCTAGCTAACATGCTGTTCAGTTTACAATTTCTAAATAGCTCACCTGTACAATTACAATTATGATTTATTCAATTTTCTCATTAATTAAACATTGACATAATTTGATTTGATTTCTTGTTTGTTGGTTGGCTGTTTGGCTGCTTGACCTATTTAGCTGAATGATTGTTTTATTGCTTGAATAACTGAACGCCTGGTTGATTGTATAGTTCGTTGATTGGGTGGTTAGTTGGTTCGTTGGTTGGTTGCTTGATTGTTTGGTTGGCTTGTTAACTAGCAGGTTGGAGATTGATCAGTTTGTTGGTTAAGAAAAGGTGCTTACGCTAACAGAAACATTTAAACGCATGAACATCAACCCAAAGCACAGAATAGCAAAAAACTTAACTAGATTCCCATTTAAAAGACAAAGCTTTCACTAAAATTGTACTACGTAAAAACAAAAACAAAAGTGACATACTTTCAAAAGACCCTTCACCATGGGAAATGATCTAGGCATACAACATAGATATGCAACCTCTCTAAAGTCATAACAGCAGTCTCTGAAATAGACAGAAAGGCTGAAAAATGTGACTTAGTACTGCATGCCAAGACCCTTAAACATGCCTACAGCTTTTACTCAAAACCCGAACTGACACACGTATACACCGATGGATCTTTTGAGGGAGCAGACAAAAACGGAGAAGATGGTTCGGTCATCATGCTGAAAGATGGGCCCACAGTGGAAACGTAATGTGCATCCTGGAAACTCTCAACAAACTTCAGTGTGGAGCGGCAAGCAATTACTGATGCGGCCAAAGTGCTCTGGAGCTGGAATCGAACCCGGAACCACGGCATAACAAAGCTCGTTCGCAACGCCTAAGCCACAGGCGCGACTATAAGAACTAATAGACAACATGTCTGGAAACGAACATACAAATTAGTTTGAGAACTAATATAAAAGAAGCTTGGAAACTAACATAAAGATTAGTTTGGAAACCACACAGAGAAATGTTTGAGAACTAACAGAAAGTAAGTTAGGGAACTAACATGAAAACTAGTTTGGAAACCACACAAACAGAGAACTTAGTTTAAGAACCAACAGATAAATTGGCGTGAGAACTACCTTAGAATTTATCTTGAGAACCAGAAGAATCATAAACTGAGAATCAACAGAACTTTTGGTTTTAAATCAGCGGAGCAATATATGTTAGAACCAATAAAGAAATTAGTTTTGATATTTAGAGAGAAAAGACACAAAGGATTTAGCTCGGGAGCTAGCAGCGAAATGAGTTTCAGGACGAGAAGTTACTTTGAAAGAACCAACAAAGAAAATATTTTGAGAACCAACATGGATGGCTAATTGACAGCTTCGTGGGAAGTCTAACTTGAAACAGATGTATTTGTGAACAGCGGGTGTTTGGTAATGAATGCTGATACATCAACGGTAAATTAGGGACAGAAAAACACGCATTAGGCAGTTTTTAACACAGGTTCAACCTAGTTGTCCTTCTTCAACAACACAATTATACAATCGTAAATGAATTCTCACTGGCGTGCTTTCAGATGGAATATAACAAATTAAATGCTCTCTCTCTCTCTCTCTCTCTCTCTCTCTCTCTCTCTCTCTCTCTCTCTCTCTCTCTCTCTCTCTCTGTGTGTTTCTTTCTTTCTTTTTCTCTGTGTGTGTCTGTGTGTGTCTCTCTCTTGTTCTTTCTTTCGTTCTTTCTTTCTTTTTTTTTCTTCCTTTATCTTTCTATCTCCATGTCTACACCTCACTATTTCCAGCTCGAACTCTCTCCCGCTTTTTCTCTGTCTCTCCCTCACATACGCACACTCATTCTCGCCCAATCGTTCTGTTTCTCTCTCTCTCTCTCTCTCTCTCTCTCTCTCTCTCTCTCTCTCTCTCTCTCTCTCTCTCTCTCTCTCTCTCTAACTCACATACACACACACACAAACATTCATTCCAACGCTACGACATTCACACACAAAAACTCACTCGCACTCACCTTATGGCTATCTCTCTCTCTCTCTCTCTCTCTCTCTCTCTCTCTCTCTCTCTCTCTCTCTCTCTCTCTCTCACACACACACACATTCTCTCTCTCTCACATACATACAAGCACGCACATTCACTTTTACTCGATTGTATACACATATATATACTGATTTACTCTGACTCTTTCTCTTTCTCACCCACACAGACACACATACACCCATTCACACTCACATACACACAATCACTCTCACTCACCTATGCTCTTTCTCTCTCTCTCACACACACACACTCACACACACACCCATTCACACTCACTTACATACATACAATCACTCTCACTCACCTATGTTCTATTTATCTCTCTCTCTCTCTCTCTCTCTCTCTCTTTCTCTCACAAACACACATACACACACACAGACACAATCACAGACACATATCCACTTTCACTCACCTGCCCCCTACTCACTAACACACACTTTCACTCATCTGCCCCACTCACTAACACACACTTTCACTCATCTGCCCCCTACTCACTAACACACACTTTCACTCATCTGCCCCCACTCACTAACACACACTTTCACTCATCTGCCCCACTCACTAACTCGCCAATGTAAATTCGGAAATCAAAGGAAAGCCACAATATTTTTTGCGTAAGTGACAACCTTGCAGATCGGGATTAGAAGAGCTGAAGAAAACTGTTGGTGATAGAAAGAACATTTTCTAGTGAGGGTACAAAGAGACTAAGCCCCTATATTCTGGTCCCTGTGGATGTCCCAGAACTGATCTTGCACATTCAATGGTTTCTCAGCTCAGAGAGTGGCAGAAAGGCTTTGCAGCAGAGTCCCTCCAACGGGCATGGCAACTTTTTACTAGATCGTGAGAAAAATATCTGAAATTATTGTACTTGGAAAAATATAAGCAGTTCGTAATTATATTTTACAGAAGAATGCTTAGAATACCTTGGACAGCCAAAAAGAGCAACCAAGAGGTTTTGAAAGAGGCGGGAGCCCGAAGACAACTTATCACAGACATCAGAAGGAGACAGTCATCATTTTTCGGCCATGTTATGAGAAGAGGAAAAATAGAACACGTTGTGACCACTGGAAAGATCTGTGGAAAAAGGGATAAGGGAAGACAACAAGAGAAGATGCTTGACAGTCTTGTTGCATGGCATGCAGGTGTGTCGGCACACGAACTGATACATGCTGCAGGAGATCGCAGATTATGGAGAGGCATGATCGCCCATGCCAGTCGGCAAGGCACCTGATGATGATGAATTATATTGTTTGATACTCAGTCGGTACTGCGAGAGGTTCAAAAGAGAAAAATGTGGCATAAGTGGATACGACGCATCAGATAGATACATAATATTTATAAGAATCATCGCTGGAGCTACGGAGTGCGTGCCCTGTGCTTGATACCATCTTCAGATGGCAACGGAGAGAGTGGGAAGAGGAGAAGATGAGAAAATTCTGGGATGTACAAGAGATAAACTGGTAGTATGTATGCGATACATACTTGCACTGCCTATTATTTCAGATAGGCTCAAAGTTCTGCAGGCAAAATCATATCTCAGAGTAGCTGCAGACAAGAAGTACCTCCTGCAAGACGTCTTGGGTAGAGCTAAAGGTCACAGACTGAATCAAGGAAGGCCTTGGATTTGGCAAGCTGAAGACACAATTGGACATGTGTGCAGGCTTGATAAATTTGAGCGAGGAAAGGAGTAGGTCAAAGTGTCCGAACAAGTTTCAGACTTGTGTAGGGTTCAAATCACTTTAGGTCGTGAGTGTAGAGACTGGCCAGCTGGTGTTGCAGAATCAGAAGTTCAACAAATGATTCATGACAATTCGCGCGCGGGTGATGTAAATATCTATACAGATGGCTCTGTGTTGAGGGGCAGACGAAGTACATAGGGGTTCATAGCAAAGGAGAACGGACGTCGCTTAGTGCAGCATAACCTTGCATATGATATCACAACGTCTAGTTTGAGAATAGAGGTGGATACATTTACTGCTGCCTTCCGCTGGCTTAAGAATCAGCTGTACACACATGCCGTGATTGTAAATGATTCACAGAGCATGTTGAGAGAGGTGGAGACAGGCATGCTCCGTGCAGAGTGGCACCCATCACTTCAGACGTCCCAGGTAGTTAGCATTCTTTGGATAATTTTCTCCATGTCATGCCGGTGTGGCGGGAAATAAGCAGGCAGATAGATGTGTTTGATGTTGGTAGCTTATGGAGGGTTAAGGTTGTAGAAGAAATGAAAACTATAGCAAAATGGCGGTCGTTGTGACATATTATTGATGACTGCCGCTCAGGGAGGGTTTGAGTTGAAGTAAAAACGGGAATTTGTGGCAAAATGGTGACCTTTATGTCATAGTAGTAAATGCCGGATGCTCAGGGATGGTTTAAGCTGTAGTAAAAAGGAGAACGTATGGCAGAAAGGCGGGTTTCTTGTCATTGTGTTAGATGTAGGTAGTTCAGAGAGGGTTTGAGTTGTAGTAAAAATTAAAAATAAAGCAAAACGGTGGCTGTTTTGACATACTATCGGATACCGGCCGCTTATGGATAGTTTTAGTTGTAGGAAAAACTTTTTAAAAAATATATTAAAATGTTGACCGTTGTGTCATAGTGTCAGGTTCTCGACGAACAGATATGGGTGAGCTGTAGTAAAAAAGGAGAACTGTTGTGTCATATTGTTAGATATCGCCGCTCAGGGAGGGTTTAAATTGTAGGTCAGAGGCGGCGCTACCAGGCGACAAATGGGGCTGGCGCAATTTTAGGTGCCAAAAGGGCGGACAGCAAATCAGGGCACATGGTGTTATGCCTTTTATAACAAAATATGAAAACAGAGTAAATTCCGTTCATGAGGTGACACAATGTTAGAGGCGGATATTCAGTGAGAGGGTCAAATCGTCACGACGACTAGTTAGAGGAGGGGGTTATGAGCCGAGTGACACCATAAGTCACATAATGTACCTCACAATGTAATCACTGGTCTTTGTAAGTGGTTCACCGAAGTTTTTAGTTAAGTCATTCAGTGAACTTCACTAGCAACAACTCAGGAAATCTCAAAGCTGGTTATGTGTTTTCGTAAGGTGATAAGTGTCTTAGTAAATATTAAATCGCCCGCTGTCTCTTGTCCTTTGGGACACACAAAACAAATTCTAAAGTTGCTCACTAATTTCGGCAAGTCGCTCACTGAATCACTTTGGTAAGGCCGGCCACTCTCTCAGGGACACCCTATTTCATTCAACATTTTTCTTCTTTGGGATAGCCCAAACTGCCCAACAGGTGCAACAGTCACTGACTTCTCTTAACAAAGCTTCACAGATATTTCTTGGTAAAATGTTTACTGTTCTTAGGACAATCTAAGTCACCCCATGTCGTTCTCTCTGGGACACAATGTAACACATTGTCAAACATTTCTTAGTAACTCTGCCACGATAACTGGAATAGCCTGAGTCATTCGATGTCTTTATCAGTTTGGAAATCTTAAGTTGCGCAATGTCTTTTCTCGTTTGGGACACCTAAAGTCACAAGAGCATTCCTAAATTGCTCACTGATCTCGCTACGTCGTTTATGGAAGTTCTTTAGTAAGGTCGGCCACTATCCCTAGGTAACCTTAAAGCGTTCAATGTCTTTAAGCCTTTGGGTCATCTTAAGTTGCTCAATGTCTTTAACGTTTGGGATAGCTAAAGTCACTTGTTCACCAACCTTTCTTGGTAAGTCACTATTAAGCATTGGTACTTACTATTCAAGTCACTAAGATGTCTTTTCTGTTGGGGAAACACTTGATGTCTTGGTCCTTTGAGACATCCTAAATCCCACAAGGTATGGCACACGTCTTTCACCGGCTATTCCTGACGACTCGGACACACGGCGACTTTCGGAAAACACAAGGTAACATTCAGAAAACATTCCCCAGCATTCTGCTCCATAAAGAAGAACTGGCAAAATGATGTTCTTGTAGAGTCAGAGTTTCGTTCCTCTGTAGTAACTGTTAGGTTTCCAGATTTGCAGCTCTAGCTTTGCTCAGACGTGACTATACTACCATACGTGAAATGTTCTACATTTTCAAGTGTTTGGTTATTTATGGTCACTGGTTTTTTGGTTTGGACTGTTTGTTTGTGGATTGCGTCGCATTAATCCAGACGTCGCAAGAAGTGAAAGTCACATTGGTATTTTGCCCAAGCCATTCAGGTGTGTCTGGGAATGAGCAGGAAGAGAGACTGGCTATACTGGTCCCATGTGGGATGTACTGCAACTGTACAATGACCTCTAACCTGTGGGACAAGGTAACAGGTGAAATGAATGATATTGACAACCCGCACCTGGAGAGAATAACGCAGCGAGGAGTGGATGTAAGTTCTGAGCGACACTTGAGATTCAGAGAGAAGACAAAGAAGTTAACCAGATGACAACGGGTATCACCGTTATGGGAACCCTCCGCTGTCAGTTAAGGAGGGAGGCGGAGCTAATGTGGGATTGTCCCGGATGTTGTGATGTCGAATTTGTATCCAGACGAACCCAGAAGAAAGAAAAAGATTCATTCAAAGTCAATGTGCAACGGAAGGGTGAAAATCCATCAGTTTGCGCACAAATAAGCCAGATCTGTAAAACTGATGTGCACACAAAGCTCAAGTTCTGGAACAGAACCAGAGTTTAGAACTAGCTTTCAAGACTTTCAGCTGAACTTTCAGACCGTGAATGCAGAAGACAGAAATAAAGAAATACAAACAGACATACAGACTGACAGACAGACAGAGAGACAGAAAGACAGAAAAAGAAAGAAAGAAAGAAAGAAAGAAAGAAAGAAAGAAAGAAAGAAAGAAAGAAAGAAAGAAAGAAAGAAAGAAAGAAAGAAAGAAAGAAAGAAAGAAAGAAAGAA
Source organism: Candidula unifasciata (assembly GCA_905116865.2). Lineage (NCBI taxonomy): Eukaryota > Metazoa > Mollusca > Gastropoda > Stylommatophora > Geomitridae > Candidula > Candidula unifasciata. Next base: position 31,735 of record CAJHNH020003463.1, on the reverse strand, counting down.
AAGAAAAGAAAGAAAGAAAGAAAGAAAGAAAGAAAGAAAGAAAGAAAGAAAGAAAGAAAGAAAGAAAGAAAGAAAAAGAAAGAAAGAAAGAAAGAAAGAAAGAAAGAAAGAAAGAAAGAAAGAAAGAAAGAAAGAAAGAAAGAAAGAAAAAAAGAAAGAAAGAAAGAAAGAAAGAAAGAAAGAAAGAAAGAAAGAAAGAAAGAAAGAAAGAAAGAAAGAAAGAAAGAAAGAAAGAAAGAAAGAAAGAAAGAAAGAAAGATCATAGAACAATACAGATGAATATTGCAGTACAATAAGCAACTGACAGACAAAGTAGTTTCAAACCTCGGTCAGTGCAAAATAGGAAAAACAAAACCGAATGGTTCCTCATTTTAGCAATATCACAAAAGCATGAATGTATGTTTTATGAAACAAATAATGTTCTAAAAGGAAAATGTTACTAATGTAATTAGGAAATAATACTACAAAGTTTGTTATTCTGAACCGCATCATTGCCTACCCCAGCGAAACGTGTAAAATAAGAAACGGGATAAAGCGCAGTTATCTAACGGATATTCAATCTGTAGGATGTTTTGAATGACCTATTTACAAGACATAGTTTTGTACTCCATTCATCAGCCGCTATAAATAGCAGATGACAAATCGCTATTTTTACACTGTGTCCCTTATTTCAAAATGATGAAATAGGAAAAAACAACGATAAATGAACTGTTAGCGTTCTTTACAATTCATAAAAAAGCTAATACCGGATATAATCTAGGTAAGGGCGAATGGTTGGCTGCTCCCGTTGTATGTTGTTTTTGGTTAGTAAGCATCTATTTTAAAGTGCAGACTAAAGTAATGATAGTTGTCCCCTAGCTATATAAAAGCCGACAAACCAACTAGGAAAAGACATTTAAACTTGGATGAATCAGAAGCACTAACTGAGAAACTACTTCAAGCAAACGTTTGACAAGCAGCATCATCATGTTCGACGAAGACGCCACCGCACTTGTTATCGACAACGGCTCGGAAATGTGCAAGGCAGGTTTTGCCGGCGATGATGCTCCTAGAGTCGTGTTTCCGTCCATCGTTGGCAGACCACGCCATCAGGTATAGTATATTCTTTTTGATTGATTGATTGATTGATTGATTCATTGATTCATTCATTCATTCATTCTTTCATTCATTCATTCATTCATTCATTCATTCATTCATTCATGTATTATCCTGTTGTGCAATCCTTTGCCCCATAGTGCTCGCATTCTATTCCTCCGTTCCCTTGTATCTAGTGCACTCGGTTCAATATACTGGATGCAGTCCAGTCCGGCACCTTTGACCTCTCCCATCAGTTTTCACTTTATAATTTCTTTTTTTTTGGGGGGGGGGGCGTCCCCGCCTCATTAATCTCTTTATTTGCCACTGTAGTGTCTCTCTGGTGATTCTCTGCTGGTTTCTTGCCAGGATGTGTTCAGATTAGCACCCTCTTCTCTGTCTTATAACTTTGATACTAGAGGTTGCCCAGGCATTTTTCTTATTTCCTCACTCGTCTTTAACTCATCCCATGTCATGATCTTTGTTTTCGAATGCGTTTCCCTTTCCTTCCACGTGTTTAGTAGTTGTCCAACTTACACTAGCATATGTTACAAGTGAAATAACATTAGAAACAAAAATACGCGATGTGGTTTCAAAACTATACAAGTTAAGAGTTCCATATTTTGTTCAGGCTTTTAAAAGCTGTGAATGCCTTGTCAGTGCGAGATAAAGCATATGCTCACTTTAATTTTCCAAAATACTAGTAGGTTGTCCAATCAAAGAAAAAGAATAATACAGGTCATACAGTGCGTCCTTGACCACTGGCGCCTCAATCAGATCTTCTACGCAGGTTGAACGGGAATCTGGCAAATCAACCTTTTTGGCCAGCTGTCCATATTGACATTTTTTTTTAATTCTCGGGATGATATGGTAACCTTATGTGGTAGCCCGGATAGGACAAACTGATCGATCGATTAAAAGGTCGCATGTGTGCCGACACAAAGAGAATATGGGGGGGGGGGTGAAGGTGCAGTCATGTTGAAAACCGCTTCAATAAGGGGGGTTGTACACAGGGGGCCTTGAGCCTGAGGATTTAGGGCCGTCTGGCCAGCGCTGTCGCCACGGACTGGTTAGGACATTTAATTTTGTCCCCGACAGAAAAACTACATCATCTTACGGAGGTTGAACTCGGGTCTCTAGCATGAGAGCCCGGTGTTGTAACCACTCGACCAGCTGACTTTAATAGGGAAGTGTGATGCGCCTAATGATATGACGAGGGGTCTATGTTATGTGTTTATTTTACATTTCTTAATGCTATTTTTGATCCTAAGCTGGACAAGGCACAAAGATTAGTTGTGTATACTTTTCATAACGTTGCAGAACCAACCCCAACAGCCCCTGTTGTGTGGTTTTTCTAGGAAAATTTACGTCCAGTAGTTTGCAATTGCTACTGGACGGTCGGCTTTCTTGATACTACTGTCCAAACCAACGCAAGGAGCATGGCCCGCAGCCGGGATCGAACCTGGCATCCCGGCATTACGAAGCGTTCGCATCGACTTAACCACATGGCCGACCAAGGCACAAAAGAGTAGTTAAAATATAAGTATAAAGGATTATTACAGGTAATCATGCACTTAATTTCAAAATTGCTTGAGCGTCCGTTTAAACTTCTTTCCACCTTCAGGTTAAAAACTACTGGTCGGGGAAATTTAATAGGCAATATGGCGTGAAAATAGGTGCTTTTTATGTGTTTGTATTACATTTTTATCACACTTTGTTATATTTTGTTATTGTCTACATTATGTTCCAATTCATTGCCTCGATGTTTCAGGGTGTGATGCGATGTAAGGGTCAAAAGGACAGCTACGTCGGTGATGAAGCCCAGTCCAAGAGAAACATCCTGAGCCTCAAGTACCCTATAGAGCACGGCGAAGTCACCAACTGGGATGACATGGAGAAGATCTGGCATCATACTTTCTACAACGAGCTGAGAGTTGCCCCTGAAGAACATCCAGTTCTGCTGACCGAGGCTGTTCGCAACCCTGAGGCTAACAGAGAAAAAATGATAGAGATGATGTTTGAGACCTTTGGCACACCTGCCATGTACGTATCCATCCAAGCAGTTCTGTCTTTATACGCCTCGGGTCGCACTACAGGTGTTGTAATAGACTCAGGGGTTAGTTCAACTTATCATATTCCAATCTTCGAAGGGTATGTCCTTACCCGCAACTTCCCTCGATGGATAAGTTTGGGTGGCTGTCAAGTTACAGATTACCTAACGAGGATCCTGAGAGAGCGCGGCCACAGTTTTGCGACCTCTGCTGAAAGGAAATAGTTAGAGACATCAAAGAGAAGCTCTGTTACGTCGCATTGGACTTCAAACAAGAGATGGAGACCGCCTCATCATCCTCTTCCATAGAAAAGAGCTATGAACTACCCGATGGTCAAGTCATCACCATTGGCAACGAACGCTTTCGGTGCGCCGAAGCACTGTTCTCGCCACCCATCCCGTATTTTGACTCATATGGAATTCACGAGAACGCATACATCTGTATCCGGTATTGTGATGTGGACATTCGCAGAGACATGTACGCCAACATCGTCTTGTCGGGTGGATCCATGATGTTTCCGGGTATGGCTGACCGAATGCAGAAGGAATTAACAGCTCATGATCCAGAAGCTTTGCAAGTCGAGGTAATAGCCCCTCCTGAACGTAAATATTCTGTGTGGATCGGGGGTTCCATCCTGGCCTCGCTCTCCACCTTCCACCACATGTGGATAACCAAACAAGAATATGAAGAATCTGGATCTTCAGTTTTTCATAGAAAGTGCATTTTCTGAGGAAGATCAGGACATTGATGCTTCGTGCAGAGTGGCATGCCTTGCTGCGGAGGACACGGGTTAGTATTGCATGGATTTTTCCGCCGTTGTGTTGGGAAATGAACAGGCGGACAGACTGGCTGGCTCTTCACAACTTGGTGGAATACTGATGCATGATCAGGCAGACGTGGTTGGTGCCTTGTGGTAGAGAGTGTACAGTTCGGAGGAGCATATGGATCACCACAGTCTGGTGAGACTGATGCAGCGGGGAGTGACGAGAGCTTCTGACAGATGTTCGAGGCTCAGAGGAAAGACAAGACGGACGTTTAATCAAGATGCTTCTGGTATTGCTATTGCTAATAGGCACAAAGTTTTGCAGGCAAAGTAATATCTCATAGTAGCTGCAGACAAGAAGCGCCTCCTGCAAAACGCCCTGGGTAGAGCTAAGGGTCACGGACTGAAAAGAGTAAGGTCTTGGATGGCGAAAGCTGAAGACACAATTGGACTTGTGTGCAGGCTTGATAAATTTGAGTGAAGAGAGGAGTGGGTCAAAGTGTCCGATCAGGTTGCAGACTTGTGTAGGGTTCTAATCACTTTAGGTCGTGAGTGCAGAGACTGGCCAGCTGGTGCTGCAGAATCAGAAGTTCAAGGAATGGTTTATTACACTTCACGCCCGGATGTTGTGATGTTCTAGACAGATGGCTCTGTGTTGAGGGGCAGACGAAGTACATGGGGTTTCATAGCAAAGGCGAATGTGCCTCGCTTAGTGCAGTAAAGCCCTGCGTATGATATCACAACATCTAGCTTGAGAATAGAGGTGAGGGCAGTCTCTGCTGCCTTATGCTAACTTGAGAATCAGCTGTACACACATACCGTGATTGTAACTGACTCGCAGAGCATGTTGAGAAAGGAGAAGACAGGCATGCTCCGTGCAGAGTGGCAAGCATCACTTAGGAGGTCCCGTGTAGTTAGCATCCTTTTTATAACAATCCTTACTTCTCTTGTTCCTATTGAGAATGCATTACATCCCCGTGTAGGTCCCTATCGGCATTTGGATGTAAGGAGTGGGGATAGACCCACTACCTACCTAAGAAGCATGTCGTAAAAGGACTGATTAGCAATTTTTCATCCAAAGTCGTGCTGTATCTGCCTGAGCGCCGAGTCTGTATACAAGTAATCTAGATCTGTAAAATGGATGGGCCTGCTAAATGCAAGTTCTAGAACAAGGCTGAGGACCAAAAGTGGACGAACAATCAGAACTTTCCGCCGGAGGGTGCAGCCGGTGAACGCTAAGAAGCAAAGCAGAAGAATACATTACAGGGACTCCAGTGGATATACTTTCCTTGATATACAGGAGTGGGAGGCAATGAAAGAGCGGCTTTCTTTTCCGCCTAACTAAAGTTACAGCGCTATGAAAATTGACTTAGAGCAAAGCAGACATTCTGAATATCAGTTATGAAGGTATGCTCGTGGCAGATATAATTTTAGAGGAGACTACAGGCATAAGGAGTTTCTTTCGTCCAGCTACTGGGTTCGGAGCTTAGTGCGATAATGAGTTGTGGATTTCATGTGGAAGGTTTTGCGACTGGCTAGTTGCTTTCAGAATGGTTTGTACTTTTGCAAGTACAATGCCGGTTTTCGTGACTGACCCTCACGCTAACAATGAGCTGCAATTCTGGTGTAGGGTCGTTGTTGTTGGCTTTGTGCATTTTTGCTATGCATGTACAAGCTTCAAGATTTTGCTGTGACTGACAATAGCGTACAAATGGGTAACTGGGTGACGGTTTGTGTGATTTCCACTATCTGGGAACAGAGCAGTTACAAGAGCGAACTATCTGCAGTGTAGTTGGAACCTTGACTATAACGGCTAACTAACATGCGTAAGGCTGTATGGATTGGGAAATACAAACGAAAGAACCAGAAAGAACGTTTGCTAGGAAAGTAAGGACGTGTATAAAACCTCTTTGCTGCTGAAACATTTAGCATCTATACGTTAAGACAATCACCGCGGGAGACGGAACATCTATGGGCAAGCTCGATGTGATACGATGTCGATTCTTAAATCGGTAATCAGAATCCATTGGGTAGAAGATGAAAAGGCAAATGCATTTACCCTTGTCCTCCACACAAACTACATTCAGCGATATAGATCATAAATACCATTACGAAAACGTATCAGGACAACAGCCACAAAAATCGCCCACTGGATTCATCAGATGGCATGCAATATCGATGTGTACCGACTTCTTATCACCACCCGGACACATAAAAAGCCAAGTGCAACGAGGTATTTGGCCAGACATCGTTAGCATTTTGACAAGTCGTCGAGAGGTTGGATAATCTGGCGCAGAAATCAAATATAGTTATCAAATTACAAGTGCCTGATGGCAGAGACACACAATGACGAATCAATATCGGGTAGTGGGTGCAGATTCACAGATTGCGGTATCTTCAAGAATGATCAGCTTGTAGTTAAAAATCGCTGATGGCGTTTACAGGTAGCAATTCAATTTTGTTCCCCGTTCAAGCTAGAGTTGTTTAAAGACCGAAACGTGAAAAGGTAGTATTCTCCTATTAGATACGATGATTTCATTTGCATATTAACGATGTCTGATTTGTGTGTGTGTGTAGAGGTTACATACCCAAAATCAAACAGGTCGATCTGAGCGGCGCAGTTCATGCGATGAACGATTTGACATGAAGACAATAAAACGAAAAACCATATCAATAAACAATTTCATCGGAATGAGTAATGTCATGAAAAACAGACAAATCATTACAGGGGTACTAATCTGCTTCCTGAAACTGTATGTGGCGTGTTCTTCTCTATGAACAAGAATGTCTTTCTTGTTTTGTCGTCTTGCTATTACCAGGTTGTAACCTAGTGTCGGGGTTTTCTGTATTTGTTTTGTGTTTATTTTTTTTTTTTTTTTTGCATTTTTTTTTTAAGGTTTCAGCCACACCATTAATCAAAAAAAAAATGCAAGAATGTAGAATTAGAACAACAACAAAATAACTAACAAACGACTGGCGATAAATATATGGATTACAGAATGTGGTAGTGTGAAATTGGAAAACAACACGTACAGAGGTACACAGCGGCGTCCGTGGCCTAGGCGTTGCGAGTCCGACTCATAATTCCATAGTATCGCCATCGAAACCCACTGCTGACTGCGTAGATTGTTATCGTGTTATGGAGCGTCGCAGGTCGACCCAGACTAAAATGGGTACCAGGATGTATGTCCTGGGGAAGTAAAGATGGCTGGCGTAATGCTGACCCCATTACCCACCTAGTGATGAAGACGATCATTCTCTTGCAAATAACTGTCGTGGAGTTCCTAAATCAGAAAGTCTATCCGGAGGCAGGACCAGACAGACACAAATAAATCATTGGACCAAACAGACACAAACAAAAAAGGAGGAAGTTAACAGACAATCCACAAAGTGCACACGACATTGTTGAGTAACCGATCCGTTGCTGACTTACTCAAACAACGGGCCAGCAGATGCGATATGATTATGACATTTCCTTCAGTTACGTCAGACGTTGTCCCACTGACACACAAACGATCCAAGCTGTTACAACAGTCACGTTTTAGTTGGCTTTTAGATTGGTCTACTAGTGTGGGGATTTAATTAGCATGGTAAGGCAGATGTAAATAAAGCAATCATGTAGTCATTCAACCTGTCTGCCTGTCTGTTCGCGTTCATGCCTGTATCTGAATGTCCGTCAGTCTGTCTGTCAGCCTGTCTGTCTGTCTCTCTGTCTGTACAAGTGACATGAGGTATAAAAGAAGTGATGTTAGAAGGGCTGAAAATTTAGCGAACATGCGTATCCAACTCTCCGACCTTGAATATAAAGTCGCACTCTTGTCTTTCTTCTTCTTCACGTCCTTGTGAATAAAAAAAAGTAAAGTAAAGATCCCTTTTCACGCCTTTCGGCGCATCGGGCATATGGGCAGAGTGAATGTTGAATGTATATAGTGTCGATGTGTGCGTCGACTCTTTCTCCTATCACCTCATTCACGATGTTGTCTACTTTGGTCTTTTAACTGTGTATTTTGTTTTACCTGACCTAGTTTTCCAGGTCTACAAAGCCGAAACCGGACAACAGGAAATGTCTTTAGGAGTACTGTCTTTAGAAGTACTGTCTTCAGAAGTACTGTTTTCAGGAGTATTGTCTTCAGGAGTACTGTCTTCAATACTGTCTTAAGAAGTACTGTCTTCAGGAGTACTGTCTTCAATACTGTCTTAAGAAGTACTGTCTTCACGAGTACTGTCTTCAGGAGTACTGTCTTTGATACTGTCTTAAGAAGTACTGTCTTCAGGAGTACTGTCTTCAATACTGTCTTAAGAAGTACTGTCTTCAGGAGTACTGTCTTCAATACTGTCTTAAGAAGTACTGTCTTCAGGAGTACTGTCTTCAGGAGTACTGTCTTCAGGAGTACTGTCTTCAGAAGTACTGTCTTCAGGAGTACTGTCTTCAGGAGTACTGTCTTCAGGAGTACTGTCTTCAGGAGTACTGTCTTAAGAAGTACTGTCTTCAGGAGTACTGTCTTCAGGAGTACTGACGGCGGAGTGGTTTGACGGCTAAAAAGACTGGAACAGCAAAATAAAAGTACGAGTGCATACATTTCCTCCCGTTCTGGCAGATGCTCGAGGCTCAGAGGAAAGGCAAGACGGACGTTTAATCAGAATGCTACTGGCACCATTAGTATCGGAACTCTATACTGGCTGCTGAAGATGGGGACGGAGCGCTTATGGGAATGCCCTGAGTGCTGTGATGTCGGTTCTGGAATCAACTCAACTCAATGTCCCCCCCACCCGCATCCGCTTGTAAAGCATTATGAAGCACGAAAATGCCGCCTTCCAGACCAAGACTGGAGATACAGCCAACTTTATTGTACACATGATTCGCGATCACTCGCATGGGTAGCAGAACAAGCGGCCACACATGTGAAAATCGTTTCAGACTCCATGAACATGCTCCAGAAAATCGCAACAGGTAGTTTACCCTCTGAATGAGTAGAAAGCATTCAGAAGTCCTAGACTACCTCTATTATCTGGATCTACGCACCTGGACAGTCAGAAGTAGAATGCAATTTAATTAAAGCTACCAGCTGGCAAGTAAGGCATCAATGCAAAGGAGAAGCAGCATAGACAGATCTGATATCATCAACGCTGTACGGACTAGGTTGGGGGGACTCTGATGAACCGCTGACGTTAACACGAACGCGTGACTGAGAGTAAAGCTTGGTGAAGCCCGTCTATGCCGTCTACGACGTCAAGACAGGAGACACAGTAACCAGCTTCTGATGGGAACAATAAGTAGAGGTACACTGGATTGGCTGCTGCATCGGAGGACTGAGCACGCATGAGAATGCCCTTTGTGCAGGGACCTCGATTGTGATAACAAAACATAATTAACTTTGAGTGGAAGCGGGATGCCCAGACAGGGCTGTCTTTATAGCATTGTAGGCCTCTGTGCAAACCAGTGTGCTGGGGCCCCTATGGAAACCACCCACACAAATGAACTCTAAATGCTTGATAATATTTCTTTGACTGGCATTTCAACAGAACATATGCGTATGGGGAAAAGAAAAAAAAAATAGGGAAAAAGGGGGGGGGGGTACTTTCGGTTTTATTGAATTTATTTTTATTTATGGCAAATCACCTTACATACACAAACCAGTATCGGGCCTCTTATGCTGGTTGGGGCTCCCAGCAAGTTCCCATGCGTTAAGACGGCCCTGTACAGTGGAGCTGAACTACACGGGATGGTGGACCAGAACCAAGACATAAATCTGTCAAGACCTATTTACAACTCTCCGCAGTCATCTCAGACGGTTTCCAACCAGACCGGCTGCCCAGCCAATGTAGAGAGGCTTGACGTTCCCTTCCAAGTCCAAATGGACCTGCTGGAGAAGAGGTTGGAGGAAGGAAAAGGGGGAGGGGCGAGACCAAAAGTATGAATACAAATAAGCCAGATCTGTAAAAATGGATGTGCATATAAAACTCTAGTTCTAGAAACAAGACTTAAACCCAGAAGCGGAGGAACAACCAAAACTTGTGGTCGGAGTTTACTGGCGGTGAACGAGGAAAAAAAAGGATATAGGAGCTGTCAATTCAAGCGCCTTGCCATACCTCTGCTACGGAGGACTGAGCACGCATGGAAATGCTCGGTGTGCAAGGGATGCCAATCGTAATAACGTGACAAAAAATTGCATAACATACCCCAAACGTGATTTCTATCAGACGAACCTGACCGTAGAGTTGGCTTTGGTAATAGTTATTACTATAACTGCAATACATGTAAAATGTATAGATGCTCAACGTGCAGTGAAATCGATCGTAATAATACAGTATAAAGTACACTGCAACAACGTTATATCTCCGAACAGCATGATGTTATCATCAGAATTCGGTCGCACATCTGCTGTTGGTAATTGTGGTAGTGATAACATCTATACATCAAGTAGAGATGGGTTGCTCGAGTTACTGGTGTATTACTGTGACATGCGGGACGCTGACAAAGAGAAAAAATGGGGAGGGGGCGTACACATTTTCTAAACATGTAGACATGTATTGATTGGCACTCATAGAAAGAAGGTGATAAATAAATGGATACACTAGATAACATAAAATTCGAAAGATATAGTTGCCATTGCGGTAATCCCACCTGCCATTTCCAAATGACGACAGCGCCTTATTGCAGGAATTAGTGTACCAAGACATATGACCAACTAGACACCCCCAGAAAATGGATACCTTCATTTGCCATGTCTTCCTGCAACTTGAACACGCAGTTACGGAATAAGGACAGAATTCGTCTCAGGCCGTTGACACAGCAACACATGTTACATATTTTCTAGGGAAGGCGGTTCGCAACTGGTCTTAGCCTACTGTAAGTGCTTAATAATAATAATGTGCTAATTTGAGGACAAAATTATGACAATAGTTTTGAAACAATGTGATCTGTATAAACAGAAGAATAGAACCATACAATAAAAATAGGACTATACATTTCCCGTGTTGGTTTCGGGGCCCCATTGCGGGGGAAACAAGAGTAAAACAACTGCCTCGCCAACAAGCATATCGTAGGAATTTACTAATTAGGAGCTTACTTTGAAGTCGGAGTGCATCTACCCGAGCAGGAGGGAACAACCAACTGCACACAAATGATCAGTAAAACTGGTGTACAAACAACAACTCAGGCCCTGGCACAAAGCCAAAGTCCAAATGGACGAACAACCAGGACTTTCCGTCGGAGCGGTGAACGAAGAAGGAGAACTATACATGGTTGACCCCCAGGGTTAAGGTCCCACCTCTCAAAAAGTGGAGGCCCCTCAGTGCGAAAGTTCCCATTTTTCCTACTTACCCTTGTGACATGTCTACAGTCAGGTGTTTGATATCTGTGACTCATTGTTTCATAACTGTTTCATTCGGCTGTTGCGTGGGAAGCAGAAGGCAACAAGGATGAGCGCGGGAGATCTTGTTTCCAATCGGCCGGGTGGCGCTGCTGGCAAGTCAAACAGCTCAGGGTTGGCTTGCTGTTGACTCATTGTTTCATAACTGTTTCATTCGGCTGTTGCGTGGGAAGCAGAAGGCAACAAGGATGAGCGCGGGAGATCTTGTTTCCAATCGGCCGGGTGGCACTGCTGGCAAGTCAAACAGCTCAGGGTTGGCTTGCTGTTCCTTTTCTGCTCCTTACTTACCTCATTCTTGTTAATTCTAGCCCCCCACCCCTTTTTTTCCCACCCACCACTTTCCCGTCTCTCTCTTCCCCAACCCAGTGTCGTCCTAAGGCATGGATGTGCTGGACACTTGACCGGAAGCCCTGTAAGCACAGGGTACCAATCTAATCTGTGTCAAAGGCGCGATAACCAAAGGGCTCAGGTACCTTAAGCACCCCCCCCCCCGCCCCCCAAAAAAAATTGTGTAAGGGCACAAAGAGACCCTCTTTAACCATGGAATCATATTTCATATTATTTTATCCCCGTACGGGTTCCAGGACCCGATTGTGGGGGAAAATAAGAATACCCAACAAGCATGTCGTATCAGTCGACTAATTGGAAGTCTCCTTCGAAGTGGATTAGCACCTGAGACAACAGATCACATCCTCCAAATACATTATATTAAGGAAAAGATTTTGGCCAAGAGAAACACCGGTGCAAGCCAAACTTTACGGGTCGCTGAGTGGATTACAAAAAAACAGTGAAGTTCACAATTTTTCAAGCGAACGAAAGAAGACGAAGAAGATAAATTACACCTGCCAAACCATCTTCTCACAGAAACCTTGCTTGTCTCCACTTGCACTCTCTAGGCAGCCATATCTCGGTATAGGTCATCATTTATTCAGACAGACCATTATATTTATATAATGCGGACACAAACAGTACATTGCACAATGTTTTGCCTTGCATATGTCGCTGTATTCTCGTCAGCTGCATTATTGTCATTATATTTACACTGCGTACTGGACACAACAGACTCTGCAGCCATATGTACAAGAAACTGTAGACTGGCGACTCGGAACTTTTCCCATGTGACAGGCAACCACAGAATATTGTACATGGGCTACAAACATGCTTGTTCTCTACATGCAGGAGAGAATTCCAGGTTTGGCCGCTTGGCATTCCAATGGAGACGAAGCTGTATGGAAGAGCAGAAGACATGTGTCCTACAACAGACTTCACAGCGACCTGTGTCTCTCATCTGATCACCACAGACAGGGAAAACGAACACTGAAAAGATCATTCATTGAAATAAACAAGATTCATCTGACATTTTAAAGCACACAACCAACACCCGCTTCTTTTTTTTTCGTGTATTGCAGCCTTGAAGATTACCATCTCAAGGATGAGAATCAAACCGGCACAAATCCTGGAAACGCCGTTGAACCATAAAGCTGTGGCACCGTGAAACGGTTAGGGAGTAACCTCTAGTCTGTAGTACATCGTGGGTAAGTCACTGCCATGACATTGCCATGGATCATCATCGGGCCGAGGACCACTGGTGCATAGTTCTGGTCTCAAAGATGCAGATATCGCAGGCTAGCTTAAACCACAGAAGAACGTACCAACCGCTTTTTTAAGGAAGAACGTATAAAATGTCAAAGATTCTATCAACAGTTTTCTTAATTCAGTCTACACTATATCCCCATGAGCCCTGCCAACAGGCGTAGTCGCTTATGCGTCTCTACAAATCAAGATCTCTAGTTGCCTGGAGCAGCTCTCTTGATGATATCCCTCCATGTCATCGTTTCAGCCATCTAGCATCTTCTCTCTCTCGGTCTGCCTCTACCCCTCTTTCCACTTATCTTTCCAGTTGTCACGATGTTTTCCAATGCCTCTCTTCTCATCACGGGCCAAAGAACAATGTTTGTCTCCTTCGTATTGTTGTATATAGAGATTTACTACCATTAGCTTCTTTCAAACTATTAAATCACTGTATACTGACTTTATTGAAAGGGAAGAATATAATCTGCAACCACTCTAGCGTTTCATATGACCAAAGAATTTTAGTTCCGAAAATACAACTATGTTTACCATTCAGTGGGTTCAGGTAAAGCTGTCAATTCAAGTCACCGGACACCCCTGTCCCCAACCAAGTGACAGCAACCACGCAGTGTCCTGACACCATGTGGGTGTAAAACAACAGAGGACAAGAAGCCACGATGTTTGTCTGCAGGGGACGATCTCCCACGGCTGAAGCAATCAACTATTATCTAATGGTACATTAGCCGATTAACTTATGCCATGCTGGGTTATGTTTTCTGAACTCCCATATCGACTTTCCGCAGAGCCAATTAAGAGAAGGTTAATATCAAGGTTGCTAATGTGGTCTTTTCAAAAGAGACTCAAGAAATTGGACCTTTTTGGAAAGAGATTGGCCTAAAAGTGTTTAGCCTTGTGGTCTATTTTAGGCTTATTCCATATACAATAATATTGTCCCCTAAGAATGTGTGTAATTCTTCATCATCATCATGTGCCCTGTCAACAGCTCTCTTGATGATATCCCTCCATGCCATCGTTTTAGCCTATCCAGCAATATCTCTCTTGGTCGAACTGTATGACACTGGTTCCAGTGGATACGATAATGATGTCGTTGATTTGAAGCTTTTCTTATACAGTGAGTTACAAGGGGATCTGGCCGACGCTCGACACTCGGGGGAAAAGCGAGACGGAAATACAATCAGACAGTTACTGGTACCATTGGAATTTTAACTTTTCGCTTGCTGCTGAAGATGGGGAACGAAGCGCTTATGGGAGTGTCCCAAGTGCTGTGATGTTGATTCTTAATTCAATATTGAATATTTTAGTGAGTATGAATTAGCAATGTTATTAGTTAGTTAGTTAGTTAGTTAGTTAGTTTGTTAGTTAGTTAGTTAGTTATTTAGTTAGTTAGTTATTTAGTTAGTTAGTTAGTTAGTTAGTTAGTTAGTTAGTTAGTTAGTTAGTTAGTTAGTTTGTTAGTTAGTTAGTTAGTTAGTTAGTTAGTTAGTTAGTTAGTTAGTTAGTTATTTAGTTAGTTAGTTAGTTAGTTAGTTAGTTAGTTAGTTAGTTAGTTAGTTAGTTAGTTAGTTAGTAGTTAGTTAGTTAGTTAGTTAGTTTGTTAGTTAGTTAGTTAGTTAGTTAGTTAGTTAGTTAGTTAGTTAGTTAGTTAGTTTGTTAGTTAGTTAGTTTGTTAGTTAGTTAGTTAGTTAGTTAGTTAGTTAGTTAGTTAGTTAGTTAGTTAGTTAGTTAGTTAGTTAGTTAGTTAGTTAGTTAGTTAGTTAGTTAGTTAGTTAGTTAGTTAGTTAGTTAGTTAGTTAGTTAGTTAGTTAGTTAGTTAGTTAGTTAGTTAGTTAGTTAGTTAGTTAGTTAGTTAGTTAGTTAGTTAGTTAGTTAGTTAGTTAGTTAGTTAGTTAGTTAGTTAGTTAGTTATTTGGGTTATCATCATTGCACATCAATTAGCAGTGTGTTTCCGTCTGGCTATATTGGCCTCTTCTAGCCAGTTTTTGGCCGATTTTCTAGATGTTGAGCTGGCAATCCTAATGTCAGTGACACGACATGTTTGTTGCAGGTGGACATTGACATTCTGTCTCCTGCTCTCATGATTAGCAACCTTGGTTGTGTCTCAGGCTGAACCCTCCTTTATTCTCCGTTGTGCCTAGTTCTAAATCAGCTGCGGGTGAACTGGCAGCAGACCGCCTTTAGTTGATTCAAACAGTGATGTCAATAGCCGACAGTTTATAAAGCAATGGCAAACTACTGGACGTAAAATTGCATAGTGAAATCACATATAGTCCAAAGTAAATGCTAGGATGCTTCTACAGTGTACAGTAAATGTCACACAATAAACTTGTTTTAGTTTGACATGAACATTTACAAGTTAGTCCGTAATAAAGACTGCATGTGCCATGGGGATTAAATGTTCTAATCGCATTCGACGAGACTACCACGTGACAGGAAGTCATGGAACTGAAACGTTAGTACGTTTCTGTTGTCAGGAGTTACAATAAATATCGGTGAATCAAGGAGAAGTAACAATGTAATTAAAGTGAATATATTACATTTTGACTAGAAAACGAAGCTTTGCATTGGGTTTTGTCTTAGCAAACTGTGGGCTGTGCTTCTCTGGCATTTGAAGAGAAGAACTGAAGAAGAAGAAGAAGAAGAAGAAGAAGAAGAAGAAGAAGAAGAAGAAGAAGAAGAAGAAGAAGAAGAAGAAGAAGAAGAAGAAGAAGAAGAAGAAGAAGAAGAAGAAAGAAAATGATGATGAAAGAAAGAAGAAGAAGAAGAATAAGAAGAAAATCGTACAGCGGCACCTAGTTATCAGTTGTCTAAAAGTCTCGGCTATTCCAGTCAATGAACAGAATGAAGACAACTTCTCTTTCTACTTTGCATTGTAGCAATGGCCTAAGGAAAATTGCATTACAATATTTTTTTCCGTTTACAATATATAAAATATCACTGTTAAATAAATGGTTGTTCCATATGTACCAAATTATTATTTATCTCAAGTCAATAAATGAAATCAGTAAATACGAACGACACACACAAATGCAAAATTTATCATCTTGCAAAACATCTAGTAACGGTCAAAGGGAGACAATCGTGACTGTCTTTTAGCAACACTGCAAAAGATAAATAATCCTTGGGATAGCATTCGTTTTCTACATTTGGGGACAATTTTTGGTCTCACACAAGGTTAGTCCCTAAAACTGCTTTGGTTATCTCCTAAAGATAAGTAGGGGAGGAAGATGAGTGCAAGAATAAGAATAAGAACCTTTTCTCCACATATTTCTCAAAATATCTACCAAAACAAATTTATAAATTATCTCAAGTTGTAAAAAAAAATCAAATCAATTAAGAAAACAATAAGTTAGAGTCAAATATCCTTTCAAGGCAATCCACTCTAGCATTCGCAGGTTGTTTCTGCGTTGTTGTTGTTTCAAAGTTTTTTAACGATTAGTAGTTTGTCACCGCTTCCTGGACAATAAAGACGCTCATATCATTGCAATGTTTTCCTGTTGTGAATTTGAACAAAGAAGACACAAACAAAAAATTGCACAATTTATTGCCTAGCAAATTGCGATGTATCTCATCACGTGCATACTACAGTAACAATTACGCAAATAAAGCAAATAAATTAGTCCTTTATAACTGAAGTACAAATTCAACAATAGTCAAACTAACTACAAAAGCTTCAAAGTCTACGTACAAATTAATAACAGTCAAAGAGAGATAACTATGTTTTTCATTTTTCAAAAAAAGGACAACGAATTGTCATCGATGATATCCTTAACCGGGTAACCCTCTGTTTATGTGTTTTACTTGTAACACAATGGAACCTGCCAATCACATCTGTTTTTAAAATGTTTGTTGTATTTCTGACAAAGCATTACGGTTTGCTGTGTTTGTTATTTGACCTATGCTTGGTCAATACAAATTTATGTCACCTATGGTGCCAAATTTAATCGTTTGAGACTTTAGTTTATTCGCCCCACGTGGTGTGCAATTTTTCGTTATTTATCACATTTGGGAGAGAACTAAACAAATTCCAGTGGAAGAAGAGGTGACGAAAAGATGCTGGCGTCGGATAGGACACACGTTAAGAAAACCTTAGAGTAATATAATTAGAACATCTTGTGCAATATATCTTTGTCATTGAGAGTAAGAAAAAGAATTCTTGCTTGCTACATACATCCAGTTGTAACATATGGCTGTGAATCCTGGACAATCGGTAGAAATGCCAAACACTTTCTTGAGGCCTCAGAGATGTAGTTTTACAGAAGCATGTTTAGAATACCTCGGACATCCAAAAAGAGCAACCAAGAGGTTTTGAA
Source organism: Candidula unifasciata (assembly GCA_905116865.2). Classification (NCBI taxonomy): domain Eukaryota; kingdom Metazoa; phylum Mollusca; class Gastropoda; order Stylommatophora; family Geomitridae; genus Candidula; species Candidula unifasciata. The sequence goes on along the minus strand of CAJHNH020003463.1, from coordinate 14,571 downwards.
AGAGGCGGGAGCCCGAAGACAACTTATCACAGACATCAAAGAGAGACAGCCATAATTTTTCGGCCATTTTATGAGAAGAGGAAAAATATAATATGCTGTGACCACTGGAAAGATCTGTGGAAGGAGGGATAGAGGAAGACAACGAGAGAAGATTCTTGACAGTCTTGTTGCATGGCATGGAGGTGTGTCGGCACACGAACTGATACATGCTGCAGGAGATCGCAGATTGTGGAGAGGCATGATCGCCCAGCCAGTCGGCAAGGCACCTGATGATGATGAATGTCAAATGTACGCTGAACTTTTACTTAACAAAATGCAGTACAGAAAAATAAACATTTTATGTTTTGCATCCTTCAGTCAGTCTGTGGTAACTAATAACTAGGAATGAAAGTATTCTACGTATTATAACAAGTAACTAAACTTGGAAATTGTCACCGACAGCTTAGTTAATGCATGAAAGGTGCATTAGCTTTCAACAAAATTAATCGTTCCATGTTGTCCGTATTAGGGCAGTGAATGCAGAAGCGGGTTTAAGGTAACCACTATTCGCATTCGGCCCGACCGCAAGAATTCGGCCAAATACCGAATAGTTATCAGATCCACTATTCGGCCCCGAAGCGATTAGGAAGCGAATGTTCGGTACAGCTCTAATAAAGACTCTTTCGTAGCGATGGTCTAAGGAAGATTACAATATTTTTCCGTTCACAGTATATGAAATGTCACAGCTTTATAAACCCTACTGTTGAATAATGTCCCGAATTACTATTTATTTTAAGTCAATAAATAAAATCAGTAAATACCAAAGACATGGTTGTGCTCTTTTTAGAAACTTTTGGTTTACAGTCATCGCACCCTTAACATGCACACAAAGGGAGAGTATACAATCCTCTGCATCGAGACTGACCTAGAGTTTATCTTACAATATAAATTTTTTTAAAGCAAAATAAACTCTCGTTTGTCCCCGGGGCCCTCACGGGAAGCAAAGAATAGTAATACTGCACCCTACCAGGCATGTCGTAAGAGGCGATTAAGGGTAGGGTTTGGCTTAAGATTGGCTACCTCATCCTGGAAAAATAATAGTAACAAAAACAAGCAACCAGGGAGAAGTCAAGCAGAGAAACAAGAAAAACCCAGCCAGCCAAGATGAGGGGATGCTCTTCGAGTAGAAGAAGTATGACATGGTGTGGAGAGAGCCGAAAGGAGTCCGGATCGTTGAAGTTCCTCCTTTCACCTGGGAAACCCTCCAGAATTGTCACCTGGAATGTTATCACTAATGTAGAGCTTTGGGAGAGAACTAAACAAATTCCAGTGGACCAAGAGGTGAAGAAAAGATGCTGGCGTCGGATAGGACACATGTTAAGAAAACCTTAGAGCAATATAATTAGAATATCTTTGCACTGGAACGCACAGGGGCATACGAATAAAAGAAGACCAAAAACACGCGGAGAAGGGACCTAGAGAGTGAGGTTACAAAAAAGGGAAGGACATGGGGAGAGCTGCAAGCGACAGCAAAGGAAAAAAAGACATGGTGTGAGATGTTTGAGGGCCTATGTTCCAGTGGTGGCTAGAAAGGCAGAAGAAAGAAAAAGAGAACGCGAAAAAAAAAGACCCCTTAAACGCCAGTGGCGCACTGTGCAGATGACGCTTGAGTGATATTTTTATTGACCATTGCTCTATGGGTGTCGTGGTGACAATCACGCCGGACAATATTGCACTGCCTGTTAAATATTTAATTGTTTCGTATAAAAGTGTAGTGTCTGAACTCGGAGAGGGGGGCAGGGGCGTGAGGGTGGGCTGAGTGGTCTCGAGGCATGACGTCCGCCTCGTGGGCTGGACGTTCTGGGTTCAAGCCCCGATAAATTCTGTGATTTTTTCACATGAACTTCTAGTACTTCTTCGTAGCAACGGTGAGGATCCTAAAATACTTTTGTGTAGAATTCTCCAAATTTTGCCCGGGCAGAGCCGTTAGGCTACTCTTTTAAATTTCCACCTGGTAAGGAATTTTTGTTACGTGCGCAACGGACGTCCGATCTTATTACCAGATGAAATTACTAGAAGTCCAAGTGAAACATCCTGGATAGTGGGTGGGTGCGCAAAACTCAAATTCGGGAACAGTACTGGAGTCCAGAAGTGGACGAAAACCAGTACTTTTCCCCAGAGTTTACATGCAGCGAAAGCTAAAAAGAAGAGGGAGAAATTAAATGTCCACCGACAGTGGGAATAGTACATATCCCGTTACACTAATCACGACCAGTAACGGCTAAGGTCGTCTGTTGTTAATTTAAACAACTGACTCAACCAGACGACATAAGAACCCGCCACGAACTGGCAATTTGATGAGACGGCAGATGGGACAGGCGACAGTAAATATGACAGAATAATCAACAGTGTGAGGATCACGCAGGGAGATGAAGTTTATAAACAACACAACCATTGCTAAATCGCTTACCTTGTTTTTCTGTGCTGCAGTCCATCGATAGTGATGACGATAGGCGGGGTAGGAGTGTCGTCTGCCCGGGATACCACCCATCTATAATGCAGCACTGAATCAAATTCTTGTCTCTTTTCTAGGGGTTCACCGACTGTAATGATGATGGGCTTTGTAAAACTGGTGTCAGTCCTGGGTCAACCCAGATATGAAGCACCAGTTGAATCGGACTCTTGTCTCCAGCTCTTGGGTCCTCTGATAGTGATGATGCTGGGTTGGGATTGGAGTCTTTTTTCCGTATTAGGGTCAGCTGATAGTAATGATGCTGGGCTGGGTCGGACTGTGTTCCTTCCTAGGGTCAACCAATGTTAATGATGATGGCTCAAGTAATTTTGTTCTCCTAAGGTCCACTTGTACTGATGATAGTGGACTGTATCAGAAACTGTCTTTTATACACACAAGTGTTTGTTTATAACAAATTGTAGTAAATTGTTGGTGTGCCTTTTATTTGACCTATTATTTTTTAATATAAATTTCTGAAACCTGTGGTGCCTTTTAAATGGTTTGATTAATTCTGTCCCTATTCCAAAGTTGTGGATTTCAAGCTGTACGATGGATGTGCCAACGAAGACACCATTTTTTGGGGTGCCTTATATTTTGTTTTCTTAGTACACTTGTTTCCACAGCGAGGCGCACATGCCATTTGTAGTCGACAGGTTCGATTTCCGGCACGCTAACTATAGCTTTAGATTTTTATTTTTGTCTAGTGTGTCCTTCTTTTTTTCTACTTTTTTTTTTCTATGAGTGTCGATCAATACTTTGTCTCTTTCTTTCATACACAGTACACTTTATAATTGTATTTCTGTACATCTCTTTTTTTTAGAAATAAACATTTGGTTATTGCCAGGCGTCACAAACGTTGTTATTGTAAATTGTTTCTTCCTTAGAACTGCACACAATCAACGCTATTATCGCAACAACAAAAACAAACCAGCAAAGAAAAAACGTACGCCTAATCCACGTTTTGGTTGGGTGACTACAGAACTTTCAACTTTCTTTGGCTTGTCTGTCAGTGACTAACTGGAACTCCTGAACTACCAATCACCTGTGTCATTTGATTGTCGTGTACACCGTGTGTCTTATCCTAATATAATTCATGCCCAGACAGGGGCCTTCCGACTTTGAATTAAACAGTATTAATTAGTAGCCTCTTACGACAGCCTTCTTAGACAGCAGTGGGTCTTTTCTTTGTTTTCAAAAGGGGAGCCACAATTAGTTAGGGGGAACCCAGTTAGTCCCTTTGTAGATTTTCAAGGAGCGGGAAAGGGGTGATAAGATTCCCCAGTAAAGAGGGCACACATTCTTCCTATAAATAATCTACCCCAAGTTTACACCCCTAAGTTTCGGCTCCCCTGTTGTAACTGACCAATCAGCTGTTGCGAATCAAATTGACGTGTCATTGTTTATTTGCTCAATTATTGGTCACCCCTATTTATCCAAGGTGTGTCATAGGTCTCTCCACAGTGACATTGTTTCACTGTGACACGTTTTCCCAACACGAACTACACAACCCTCATGACGTCGTACGCAATTATTTAAACACGTTGACTGTGGAGGGACTTAATGGGACACCTTATATGGTTCTCTTGTTGTGTATCTAGCACAGTTAAAGTGGTGACCTGTACTGTAAACTGTTCAGGTGCTCGCTACTTTCCTCCTCTACCACCCTGAAAGGGGTCAATAGGGGTGGTACCTTCTTTCCCTTTCTTGAGTACTCGTTAACACTGATCATCTGAAGATATACCCAGGCCTTGGTTTTTGTTGTTCTTGTTATTGTGTGTGATTTTTTTTTTTAAGAAAAAAAAAAGAAAAAAAAAAGTTCCGAACCACAGAGGATCTAAAAAGGTGCCGGTACACACGACAAAGTAATACATAAAAAGGGTGTTAGTACTGCGTACCGCCAAAGGAAGAAAAAGCCCCGGATATATCTGCAATGTTGTGAGGAGTGTTCTTGGTGACTAGGACTTTTAGTGACCTTTTAACATTTGCTTTTTGAACGCACCCCCTGCTTCAGCTTCATTCACTACCAATTAACTTGCCATGCCGCTATTAGTCTGTGTATGTGTGTGTGTGTGTGCGTGCGTGCGGGCGCGTGTGTGTGTGGGGGGGGGGGTGTGCGGGTGTGGGTGTGTGTGTGTGTGTGTGTGTGTGTGTGTGTGTGTGTGTGTGTGTGTACATAGATATCACGCTTTCATTGTTTCTTTGTGTTTTATCAAGTTATTGCATTAACATATGAGGTTGAGAGGTTTCGATCAATGGATCCACATCATAGCACAGGAGTGTAACCCATAAGTGCTCCGTTCTTCTTCTAACTGAAGTCCAAGTCCGAAGAAGATCAGCACATTGCACAAGCTATGTAGCACCAGCCAGGATCCTGAAATACTTTGGGTAGAGTTTTAACTCAAAATTTTTGCTGGGGCAGCGCCGTCAGGCTAATCTTTTCGATTTCCAACTGCCAAGGGATTTTCTACGTGCGCAACAATACACACGGGCGTCCGATCTCACTACCCAAAGGAATTACTAAAGTCCAAGTTCAAGTGAAAAAATTCTAGCCCTTCCCAGGGATTGAACCTCGAACCTCTAGACTTCGAGGCTGACACCATGCCTCGAGACTACGCAGTCTCCTATTAACCATATAAGGCAATATGTATAGCAGCAGTTCAATAAAGACAGACGAGATTGTTCGTTGTTTGTTTCAACATATAGGAAGTTGTCATTTTCATTCCACCTAGGACATACCCGTAAGTGCTCCCATGTTCTCCTCAATATGCTACGTAATACGTCTCCATAAAAGTTAGACCAGGTCTTATATTATTTTTGTCTTACAAAAATATTCATAAGGGCTTATTTTCAGATGATTTTTTTTTTAAATGTTTTTTTAACATAAATTTTTTTAACACCTAATTATAATTGATATTATAATTTATTTCAAGCATTAGTGTCAATTAAGGCTATAATTTTTTTTTAAATATCCTATCATCCCTTTGTGTGATGCAATTGTTCGTTATTTGAAGCCCTAGTCTGGCTCTTGCCAGGGCGGCAATATAACCCTGCCATAAATATAGTCTAACGGCTGAACGCGGTTGTTGGGACCTCTCCATGGGTGATCCTCATCTACATGGTGGCACTTTGTGTCACCGGGTGTTTATTTTCTCATATATCCAGTGTGTGTTTCTGGCTGACAATATTAACTGGGGCTTATAATTGAGGTAGGCCTTATATTACGATCATACTAGGCAGTCATACTAGGGCTTACTGTAGGGTTACATCTAATTGTTCCAGAAACAAGGTATATCTAAACAGCGATCATTATGTCCATTCTAAACATTCTAATATTAATTACAGATCTTCAGATCTTATTGCACGCATATCTGCTGTATGGTGCAGAAACTTGGACAATGACCAAGCAATTGGGGAATAGAATTGAGTCTCTGGAAATGTTGATTTACGGAGCGATAGGTCGTAATTCATAGAAACAAAACAGTAAAAACAGAGGTTTTAATTAGGCTGAAAATGAAAAGAGAAATAGTTGCTACTGGATGTGGACTTGCTTCGAGGAGTCACAACAGACAATGGGTGTTGGGGTTGGTTCTGTGGCTTTACAGGACGCCACAGAACCAACTCCAACTCTCATTGGCTGTTGTGGTCCCTCAAGTCAAATCCACATCGAGTAGTTTGTCATCAATACCACTGTCGAAACCAACGCAGGGCGCATGGCTTGCAGCTGGGATCGAACCCGGTACCCCAGCATTACGAAGCGTGTTCACAGTGCCTAAGCCACAGACGCCGACGAGAAGAGACATACTGAAAGAAATGTTAAAAAGAGACAATTGACAAGTTTCGGCCACATTAAAAGAAATGACACTTCTGTGAAAATCATAAGGCGGTCTTTGTGGCGAACTGGTCAAGCTATTTGCCTCTCGCTCTGACGGTCTGAGATCGTTTCACGGCAAAGCCGGATTTTTTTCTTTCAAAAATGACCTTGAGTGGGTACCTGGTGCAGTCCCGGGAAGTATAGGCGCCTGGCATGATGCTGACCACATCACCCTTTTTGTGGTGTTTTTAATCTATAAAAATGTAGGTCTAGCCTTATATGCCCTATACGCTTAAAGGCGTGCAAAAAGGTCCTTTACTTCACTTACTTTTACTTTTACTTACAGTACGTTGCATAACCAATCCGTGCAGATATATTCTGGTTGTGTGTGATTACAGTAAACAATTTGACGGTCACTAGTCTACCATTGACTCAACGTTCGGCTCTCGATACCACTGGCAAAACCAACACTAGACGGTCTCTGCCAAATCGTCGAACCAAGCACTTTGGAATAACTGTCTAAGCGACAGTTGCCGATTTTCTGTTAATGAAAAACAGGGAAAGACGACCCGAATCTCCTAGCGATGTCAAAAACCAGCCGCTCACGCGGTCCGAGGACATTCCATGCTACTCTGTTTATTGTATGATGGGACTGGCCAGCCTGACTTGTGATCAGAGATGCTGTAACCTGGGGGGGGGGGGGGGGGAGAAAGGGGTGTTGCTTAACCAAGACCTTCATCCCCACCCCATGAATAATTTTAGATGTTGCTCAGTCCCCCCCCCCCCCCCTCGCCTATTTCTCCAAATTGTAAGGAGTTTAGCCCCCCACCTTTTTTTTTTACCCCCCCCCCCCCCTTTCTCCCCCGACATTAGGTATAGAAGTTATCTTATAATTTTTTTTTTATTGTATCAAACTATTAATTATATTTGTTTGCCTTTATTAAATTGGTAATATTGTAGTTATTATTATTATTAAGCACTTTTAGAAATCTTACCCCGTTAAGGGCTCCTAGGAGAGTTGTAAGGGAACTGAGATCCCTTTTTCCCCTCCCCCACTTCACACACACACACACACACACACACACACACACAAACGCGTGCGATCACACCTCACATATTCGCAATATTTGTATGTATGTGTATAATTAAAATGTAAACACATATTTAGTTTTTATTTTGTCTTGTTTACTGTACATGAAAACAAAAACAGATTCCGATTCGAAGTAAGCAATCAGCAATCGTATAGATCACTGAGTAGTGGGAGATTTTCAAAAAACAAATCAGACTGCAAGCGTTTTATACCCTCCTGTAATTTTTCATTGTATGCTAGATAGGCTTTTAAAATGATCATCCTGCATCCCTGCACATGTGAACTGATTTCCGAACAATCTCCAAGCGTGTGTCGATGACTGTTTTTTTACATTTTCTTACCGGCACACATATTATTAGTCAAAACAAGACTAAAGAAATTCGCTGCGTTAAGAAAATAGCAGCAGCTGTGCAACTGTAAATTATAGAATCATGAGGACATACAAATCTAAAGCCACCTGCAAAAAAATAGTGCACACAGTTTACAGGATATTTGTTCAGGTGCGAGGGCAAAACTTTGAAAACGTACTGAGTTCGGGAAATTACTGTCAGATGAATCCTATCCAACTTTTCGAAAGGTTCCATTTTATAAAAGTGCATTTTTCTGATCTTCTTTTTTTTAATGATAATCAGCGCTCTCTGCAATCAGAAAGCGAAAAACCTAACAACTAATGATCATATTATTCCCTCACAGAGAGTATCATTTATGTCATACGATTTGCAACAAGATAAACTCATTGATGAAAGCCAGTGGCAAGTGTCTCGAAGCACGCAAACCTTTTCTTTGTCATATTTGCTGCAGAGTTTAATGTTTATCAAAAAGTTAATGCTTACTAAATATTTATAAACTGCGAAAACTTGTTTCCATGGTTACAGCCTCTATTTTTATGTATTTATTAGAAGCTTTTGATCAGATTATCTCTGTGCTCCAAAAAGTCGATCGCTAGGGATTTCTGAAATGAAAAGTAACCAGCGAGCTTGACAAGGCTAGCCACCGCTGTTTTTAACTAACTGTTGTTTTGTATAGTTCGAGTTGAGCTTCCTGGTGGTGTTTTTACTGGGAGCCGTCGCGGTGTAGCGGCTAGAGGTTCGCCTGCGGATACGGAAGTCGTGGGTTTAAATTGAAGGGATATGGGCTTTTTAAATATAACCATGGCTCCCAGATCAGCCCAGCCTTAAATGGATATCAAGTACAATTCTGGAAAGTAAAGGCGGCCGACAGGATGTTGACTACATCATCCACGGAGTCAATAAAATGTTGGTATAGTATTATATGTTCATTCAGTACGGCTGAAGGGCGGGAAAAGGCACAGCCCCATCTGCCTTTTCGTTTCCCAAAACACCCTCATTTCCCAGGGGAAAGATCTAAGGGATGCTAACTATGGAGGACCTCTAAAACAGGGAAGGGCAACCTTTGGGGGGGGGGGGCGGTCTATGGGTCAGTCTTACAAATATAAATCTGGTCGCTGGTCACATTAAAAAAAAATTTCATTATAACCATTACACGCAGATTTCCTCGTAACACGACATTTTTATGAGATATTATAAGATTATAATCCCTCGTTACGCCTTTGGCCAGGCACACTCACCCACTAAAACACTTCTATATATTCCTAAATGTGTCGGTTCAAGCTGACAATTTCCGAAATCATATTTCTGCACAAGAACGTATGTTTCTGAATTCTGCTATTTTGTGAGTTCAAGGGCCAAATTATATAATAATTGTAAACCAGCCTCGCGAGCCAGTAAAACTTCCTCGGTGGGACAGACTTTGTCTGCGAACTATAGTTTGCCCACCCCTGCGCTTTAGCGATGATTGCCACTCTGCGCGGAATTAGTCCTTAACCATTTTGCTCAGCGTGCTCATTGAACCTGTTTCAGCGACGACATCGGTACGCAGCTGGTCCTAAATAAATTTGCCGGTTTTATATCCAGAAACCATGAGTTGTTAACCCTTTGGTACTATGGATATCACAACCCTTCGGTCTTGATTCCATGATAGATACCGTAAATCTGGGAGAAACGTGGCTTTTTTGCCAACCCCGGGCGTGAATGCGGACCACAAGGAGTTCGTCACCCGGCTGCTGCGACTTCAGGTTTATCCAACTACGCTAGCGAGCCGGGCAAATTTGCCGATGTCATGATGTACTTCAGTTTTTTTCTTCTCGTCAAACACCCTACAAAGTGAATTATCTTTTTCTTGTTATCGGTTAACTACTTCTGAGACAGCCTCGTTAGGCTTTTTATTTGTCGATGACTTTTCCTCACCATTCCATGAAACAACATCTTTGCAACTCCGAATAATTCTGACTAATGGGCTGAGTGTCCATTTTTTATTTCCGTACATTTGATTTGGGATCATGGATCGCGCTGATATTGTTAATGCCCTTAGAGATAGAGACGGGGGGGGGGGGGAGGGGCACATACAAATAGAGAAAGAGAGAGAGAGAGAGAGAGAGAGAGAGAGAGAGATGCACACACACGCACACACACACACACACAGAGAAAGAGAGAGAGAGAGAGAGAGAGAGAGAGAGAGAGAGAGAGAGAGAATGTACTATTATTTTAAAACCCAACACTTCCTACATTTCTGGTGCATTCTTTGCCTCCTTGGATAGGCCCCTTGGATAGGCCCCTTCTGGGCATAAGGGGTTATTTTCTTGCTTTGTTGCTTCATGCTGCACACAAAACAATGATGATCGTTTCTTCATTCCAGACAGACAGACAGACAGACAGACAGACAGACAGACAGACAGACAGACAGACAGACAGACAGACAGACAGACAGACAGACAGACAGACAGACAGACAGACAGACAGACAGACAGACAGACAGACAGACAGACAGACAGACAGACAGACAGAGAGACAGACAGACAGACAGACAGACAGACAGACAGACAGACAGACAGACAGACAGACAGACAGACAGACAGACAGACAGACAGACAGACAGACAGACAGACAGACAGACAGACAGACAGACAGACAGACAGACAGACAGACAGACAGACAGGACGATGCAGAGATTTTTGAGGACAGTGCGTCCACATCACTGCTAATAACCCAAGAGCTGGGAGACAAGATTGGCACGTCCAGACAGAAGAGACGACGAGCTGTACTAGAAGTCTTGTCAACCAGTATAGGACAGGCACTGTACGTCGCGATGTATATGCAGACAAGAGAGAGAGATAAAAAAAAAAATTCAGGGGTAGGTCTGAGCGCCTTTGCACGTGTGTGTAAACCTTGGATAATATGTATTACGAGCCCCACCTCCCCCTCTCACAATATCAAATGTGTATGATTTTTAAGGCTCTCCAACCAACCACATATAAGAGATTCCTCTGTTCCATTGTTTTTTTTTTTCCTGCATACATGTATCATTTCAAATATCATCATCATTGTCCCATAACAACGAGTGTCGATGAATCAGCTGTTGCGGTTGACTGTTTAGCTCCTTCCACCTGTGACGGTGATTTCATATATATATATATATATCAAACTGGCGTAGGCGCTCATGCGTCTCCACAGATCACAATCCCTGGTTGCCTGAAACAGCTCTCTTGGTGATATTCCTCCATGCCATCTTTTCAGCCCATCCAGGATCTTGTTTCTTGGTCTGCCTCTACCCCTTTTCCCACTGATCTTTACATTGTCACTATGTTCTTCAATGTCTCTCTTCTTATTATGTGCCCAAAGAACAGTGTTTGTCTCTTTCTTATTGCTGTATGTAGAGATCTGCTTCCATTAGCTTCTTTCAAGCAATGGTGGTTAGTTACTCTGGCCGTACGATGTATTCGTAACATTCGTCTCAGAAACCACATCTCTGTTGCTTCCAAATTCTTCTTCATTTGTTCACTAACATTCCAAGATTCGCTGCCATCCAGCAGAACAGGTTCTGGATAACATTTTAGCACCCTCTTTCTGACTATATATAAATATATATATTCTGCTGCTCATCAGAGCATCCTATTACCAACCGAAATGAATAAGATAAACCATTAAGGAGCTATACAGTGCCAGAGTTGGGCTATTCTCATAGCGGGACTCATCGTGGTCAAGCGGCTAGACGCTCGCCTGCTGATCGGAAGGTGGTGGGTTCGGGTCCTGATGGAACCGGACTTAGAATAGATGTCAACCCGGGCATCATAAAACACGAGCCCATCCCGCGAAAACGTGCAAGAGAGTCAAGTTGTTCCCCCTAACCATATGTATACATTCTCTTTGCGTCGTGTGCTGGCAGAACTCTAGTCACACCCAAGTTATCATTCATTCCAGCCCATAATAATCTAGTTTCTCTTCTGACTTCGTTACTTGTTTCCAAAGGACTGTGACCACATCTGCCTTGTCATGTAATAATTTACAACTTAGCGGTGCAGTTCCAGCCAATCTGTCTGCCTGTTCATTCCCTACAACGCCGGCATGACCTGGAGAAAAGATCAAATTCTTTTTTTTAAGTTTCATGTTACTACATTTCATACTGTTTTGTATATATTGCCAATTTTGTGTGTGTGTGTGCCATTCAGCACATAATTATAATAGTAATTATTATTGTCCACTTAAACAAGATCAAGTCCCTTAAGCTCTGCCCACTAGAAAATCATAAAGGGGTGAGGCTCTGCTGCTAACTTTAATTGTGAGAATAGCGCCTTATCTGGCACTATATAGCTCCTTAATGGCTTATCATATTAATTTCGGTTGGTAATAGGATGTTCGATATCAAATCCAGGTGCGACTCGCTGCAGCCACGGTCGGTGTTAGAAACCGGGCGGTTCCTGGGGTTCACCCAGCCTCTAGGGAATTGGTACCAGAGTTGACACTCTGGGGTGAATGGAGGAACGTCGCTGTAGCTACGGAGTTGCGTGGGGACAACGACACGTCACACAGTTTCTTATCAGCTTTCCGTACTGGTTGCATAGCACTTATGGTTTATAACCGTGGGCAATTACGCTGGTTCAAATCTCCCGACCTTACCTTTACCTTTATTTCGGTTGGTATTACCATGCGGGTTCTGGGACCCCAGTTTTGAGAAACATTAGACCCTCTGCTCCATGCTGAAGGAGCTGAGTAAGTAAGGTGTGTTTCCTTCGAAGTTTGAGTACAGATGCTAGAGAGGCAAAAAATAAACAATCTATACACAAATAAGACAGATCTTTAAACACGAGGCAAAAAATAAACAATCTATACACAAATAAGACAGATCTTTAAACACGGATGTGCCTGCAAAACTAAAGTTGTGATAGAAGACTTAAGTCTAAAAGTCGACCAACAACTAGAACTTTCCACCGGAGTTGAGCCGGTACACGTTATGAAGAAGGTTCTCGGCACCGAAAGACTACAGAATATTTTTTTATATGTTTGCCTTTTTTTTTTAAGTTTAATATATTGTGTTCAGACAACAATATGTAGTTTTTCTTTTCTTTTATCCACGTTCTGCGTTTGAAGTGTCGCAAGTTAAAAGATTTGCATCCAAGCTTGGGTACGCTCGGGTGTCCGGCATGCTGTGATGTTTTAGAGTCTCAAGGTATCAGTGATTCTCTCAGTCCATCTTCTTCTTGGTCGTTCTCTACCTCTTGGTGTTTCTACTTTTATGTAGTTGCCTCTTATTGCTGGCATAATTTGATTCCTTCTCATTAAATGGCCAAACGATTTTAGTCTTTTTTCCAAAGAATTAAATTACGTGTTATTTTATTAGCCTATATGTGTATAGATAATATATTCAAGCGGATATAAGGAAGAGCAGGACTTAATACTGGAGTGAAATTGATGAGAATTGTAAACTTTGCAGACCGTAGGAAAGTGGCTAGACACTTGCCTGCAGACTCAAAGGTCATGAGTTCGAATCCGAACCAGCAGATTTTTTTTAAATAATTGACGGGGCGCCGGAACTGGTGAATTAGGCACAGTAAAACTTTCCCTTTGAAACATATTGAGGAGCTCAGCCCTACCCCCTCCTCCCCCCACCCCCTTCCCCTTTGTTTTCCACTAAACTTGTAAGAAGGATAAGTAGTCCTTCATTTTCCACCCAAGCATGGAATCTCTATCTCTTGTTAAAGTTTTTTTTTTAAATACATGTATTGTTTCAAATATTATATATATATATATATATATATATATATATATATATATATATATATATTATATATATATATATATATATGTATATATATATATATATATATATATATATATATATATATATATATATAAATATATCCCTATTCCGCAAGTTATTATTATTAATTTAAACAAGTCTTAGTCCCTTATTAACCCTCCCCCCCCCCCCCCCCCCCCAAAATAGGACTCCACACCAAGTACTGTCTTTGTATGCAAGTCGCGATCTCCTGCAAACTAGGCTTCACCAAGTTTCCTCACTGATTCTAGTAGTCTCCCACTCCAGCTGACGATATTAACCAGGGCTTATTTTTAGGTAAGGCTTACATCAAAAGCATCCTAGGGCTTATTTAGGGATTCGTCTCAATGTCGGGGAAACGCATATATACAGTCTGAGGGGAGGGCAGGGTGTGGTTGAAATTATATGCTCTGTTAGGTGCTTTAAGTCGTTGCGTATCATTTACAGGATGTTGCAAAACCAACCCCATCATGTTTTGCACTTGCGATTTCTCTAGGCAAATTTTACGTTCAGTAGTTTGCCATTTCTTTCTGGGGGGAGGGCTGAGTGGTCTCGAGGCATGGTGTCCGCCTCGAGTGCTAGAGGTTCCGGGTTCAATCCCCAGTAAGGGCTGGGATTTTTTCACGTCCACTTCGACTTCTAGTAATTCCCCCCGGTCTCTGGGTAGTGAGATCGGACGTGCATTGTTGCGCACGTAAAAAAAATCCCTTGGCCGTTTGAAAAACCGAAAAGAGCAGCCTAACAGCACTGCCCATGCAAATTTTGGAGTTTAAAATCTACCGAAAGTAATTTAGGATTCTCGCCGGTGCTATAGAGCCTGTGCATTGTGCTGAGCATCTTCGGACTTAGCCTTGAGTTAGAAAAAGAACGGAGCACTAATGAGTTTACTACCCGTGTGCCATGATGTTGATCCGGTGTTTCAAACTTCAAACTTTTAAAACTTCATTGCTTTCTAAATGTTCAGCTCTGGATACCACCTGTCTAAACCAACGCAATGCGGTCTGTTGTCAAATCACCCTGCCAGCTGGGAGAGAGCCTGATACCCCG
>CAJHNH020003462.1:45000-68394 GCA_905116865.2 Candidula unifasciata | reverse complement strand
AAAAAAAAAGTTGACAGTCACCCGCGTACACGCAAAAATATGCAAACTATGCTCCTTCACCAAAAACTCAAGCATTTGCCCAATTATATCTCCCTCTCCGAATGATTAAAACATTATTATATGGCGACATTGTTAAAATAAAAATAGTTAAAAAATGAGAACTGTAAAATAATCCTCTACAAAGTATGGAAAAGTCGTCCCCTGACGAAATATTGTTGTTAAATTGAGCTTGTCCACCCAAGACAAAAATAGTAGCATTAATCTGTACTGGGAAAATAAATGTGGGCAGCGTAACAGCTACCACATAACGCATCGAGTACCAGTACTACTGCTACAACTACCACCACCACCGTCACAACAACAAAACAAAACGGTCACTACTGTCTGTACAGGTCGTTGTAGTCAGAGGAGTTGGCTTTGGGCGTAAGGCGCAGATGGCGCAACTTAGAGCTGTAAACCACAACACAACGTGCCAATAGCCCCTTTAGGGGAAAAATAAAAATTAGCACCCAGCGGGGAATCGAACACACTGGTCATCAACGTGAAGGGCGGAATACTTAAAACTCTAACTACCGAAGACTGAAGACTTTAGGTCAGATATCGTAGCCTAGCTGTATACCACAACACAACGTGCCAACCGCCCTGTCAAGGGAGAACAAATATTACCCGTGACATGAACATTAAGCATCATGTCGCCGCTATCGCAGGCTAGCTGTAAACCCCAAAATCGAACGGAAATTGCGCAGATATCGCGAGCCTAGCCATAAACCACAACAAAAACATGGCAGCCCGCCCAGTTATTAGCTAAAAAAAAATATTATTTCACCTAGCGGGGAATCGAAAGCGGGTCACCCGCATGATAGGCAAAAGAGCTCCCAACTACACTACCAAACACTCAAGCAGAGAGTGGAAATGAAATTATAAAATAATGCAAAGTTCAATAAGAGCTTAGCAGTCAAATATGGCTAATTACCTAAAAACAAATCCGGACCGGCAACGAAACAAATAATAATTTGACCGTTGCTGGAGCTACGTCGTTAGTGGTTTGTGCGATTTTCTGATAAAAAATCACGCTTTGAGTCAGAGGCAACGTTGTGTGCAAATTTGAAAGCAATCGGTTCAGTAGTTTCCGAGTTTTTAAATAACAAAAACGGAAAAATAACATTTTTATTATTAATAGATAGATGGCAGCATCCTTCCAGCACCACAAGCCGTAGGTTATACAGTCTTGCATTCATAACACTGAAAAGTAATAAAATAATTGCATATGTCCCAGTGCGATATTTCATGGCTTTATGGTCTACGTGAATGCAAGATAACTGCTATCCAGTTCACTAGCCAGGAATAGATTCTCTTCTATGAACGGTATCCCGAGTTGATCCGTAAAACCGGCCTGCGACCGGACATCGTTCTCCATTCTGCGCAAAAACGGCAACTCATCCTGATTGAGTTGACGGTCCCGTTTGAGTCGCGGATGGAGGAGAATCATTTGTATAAGCTCGAGAAATACAGTGATTTAGCAGCCGGTTTGAGGAGAAACGAGGCTTACACAGTGCGGGTATTTGCCGTCGAAGTGGGAGCGAGAGGCCTCGTTTCCACTTCGCTCTACAATGTGGTAAAAGAGTTAGGATTGCGCGGTAATGAACGGAAACGGGCACTCAAAAAACTTGGTGAGGTGGCCGAAAGGGCATCCAGCTGGCTTTGGACGCAGCGCAACAACGTAGGGGACGGGCCTCGGTGAGCTGGTCCGGGTATCTAGTGGAAAAGAGTTTCTTATCCCTTTGAAAATCCATCGTGTACGAATTGTCTGCCAGTGTCCCTCTGCCAACTGCTAATAAAAGTCCAACGTGTGTCCGGTAAACCAAAGTAAGCTTGTCGCTCGGTCGTCCAGGCATGCGGACTGTTCTAATTACGCTGCCGTGGCGGCTTCTTATCTCACAGTACCTCCTTCGAAACCACTAAGTCGTCTTGTCTCTGGCCGAAAGTGTAACACCATCCGGTAATTCCGTGCAGCGGGGAAGCAGCCCTGAGCTTCATGAACTCAGGTGGGCCCACCTCCGAATACGTTTAGGAATCGTGGGCCGAAACGTGTGTCGAAAGAGGATAATTTCTACTGATGACTGTAGATCCCCGCTGTACTTGCTCCCTGTGAGTTTATTCTTATTGTACGTGGCTAGCCCACAAGACTACCAGGAAAGACTGGTGACTATCGGGAAAGTCCTTTTGACACCTATGGAAAGACTGGCCCCCCGGTATCGCCGGGGGGATAAACTGACATCTGGAGACAGATGTCGACTGTGGTCTGGGTTGATCACCCCTAACACAGTATAATACCTCCGATTGCGTTAAACCACAATGAAATATGCCCCCAGGGCCCTCCGAAAGGGGGGGGGGGGGAGAATGAAGGGCCCAATCTGATTGATACCTTCGTTGATGACTTTGCTAGCCCCCGGACTGAGACACTCGCCCAACGTCCGGGCTGGCTCTGTACATGTGGGAAAAGCTTCACGGGGTTGCATGGTCTGAGAACGCATGCCGGAAGAATGAAATGCGAGGGTGCTCCACGCAGTAAACGCCGTCGCAAAAACTACCACTCCTGTGGTAGTTTCTGAGTCGTTAGGGAACGACGGGCAGGGTGAACCCCACTCGCCCGGAGAGGCCCATGACGTCGACTGCGGAGGAGCACCTTTGATGATTTCTGAAGAAGTGCGTTCCAAGAATCAGGTTTCCACCTGCGAGCGAGAAGGTGGTGTGGTGTAAGTTGGAGGTTACATTATGTGAGGTACTTAAACAAACTCTAAACAAGAAGTCGCTAGGCGACAAGCTTACTAAATTTGGTGATGTAATATATGAACACTGCTCCCGCGAGTTCGGGACAGTAGTAAAGGCACAGCCGGGTGCCAAGCAGAATACTAGCAGGAGGCAGAGGGACATTCTGAAGTGTCGGGCAGACAAGAATGCCCTCAGAAAACGGTTCAAAGCCGCTACGGGCAGCGAACGGGAGGGGCTGTTCGAAGTGTGGGTGCACTTAAAGAACAAACACAGTGCCCTCTGTCGCGCCGAGCGTTTCTGTAACAACAGACGTAGAACCAAAAGGGAGCGAGAGAAATTCTTTAGGGACCCGTATCAGTTTGCCCGAGGTCTATTCGAGCAACCGAAGTCTGGGACTATGGTTGTCAGTCAGGAAGAACTAGAGCTACATCTACGCAAGATGTACTCGGATAAAAAGAGGAGAGAGCCTCTCGATGACAATCCAGAGATCCTTAGCGGTCTTAAACAGCCTTCGGTGCCGAAGGTACCATTTAAACTGGTACCTCCCCTTTGGTCTGAGGTTAAGGACGTTGTGAAAAAAGCCAGCGGCAAGTCTGCCCCAGGTCCGAACGGTGTTCCGTACGTTCTTTACAAGCGTTGCCCGAAAATCCTAAAAATGCTTCACGTCTTGTTGAGACAAGCGTGGATCTGCAATCACATATGTCCAGAGTGGTCAAAGGCAAATGGGGTCTACATTCCCAAAGAGCAGGACTCGAAGAGTCTTTCCCAATTCAGGCCCATCTCGCTGTTGAATGTCGAGGGTAAAATATTCTTCTCAGTCATGGCTCGCCGGCTCACACAGTATCTGATGACTAACAAGTACATAGATACGAGTGTTCAGAAGGGTGGCATTCCAGGCGTTCCTGGGTGCCTTGAACACGCGACCATGATCTGGGAGGCTATCCAGAGAGCCAAGCATGAGAGAACCGATTTGCACGTTATATGGTTGGACTTAGCCAACGCCTACGGGGCAGTCCCCTATAGGCTACTGTGGCGAGCCCTTCGCATGTTTCACGTACCGACACAGATCAGTCAAATGGTCGAGCAATATTTCTCTAAGTTCGCTTTGCGCTTCTCTACCTCGACGTTTACCACGAGGTGGACTGAGTTGCAGATTGGGATAGCTATGGGGTGTACGATCTCACCTATACTGTTTGTCATGGCAATGCAGATCGTGTTAGACGGTGCGGCCGGCTACGGACTGGGCCTTCAAATAGGGGATCACTGGTTACCGCCACTGCGCGCATTTATGGATGACACGACTATTATAACGGGCAGCGAGGAGTCTGCCCGCACGATCCTGAATAGATTGGACGCGGTGGTCCAATGGAGCGGTATGCAGTTCAAACCGCAGAAATCGAGGAGTCTGTCAATCCATAAGGGCAAGGTGTCGGCGACCAGTTTTACGGTGGCAAGGAACAAGATCCCTACGGTTCTGGAGGAACCGGTGAAGAGTCTCGGTCGCGTTTACGATTCGAAGTTATCTGACAGAGCGGAAGTCCGGCGAATACATGAGTCACTGGCTACAGGCCTGCTCGCGATCGAGCGATGCAGGCTGGTCGGGAAATTCAAGGTATGGTGTCTCCAATTCATGTTGATTCCGAAGCTTCTATGGCCACTGCTAGTCTACGAGGTGACGATGACTGCAGTGGAAACCATGGAAAAGAAAATCAATACAGCCTTAAGAAAGTGGATTGGTGCACCGCCTTGTCTGACCGACGTGGCTCTGTATTGTAAGCAGGCTAAGCTGGTACTTCCGTTCAAGTCGATAACAGAAGAGTTTAAAGTCGGCAAAGTAAGGCTCGCCATGCTTCTGCGTGAGTCTTCAGACCCAAATGTCACCGCTGTCCAGCCCGCTCTAAAGACTGGTACCAAGTGGAGGGTCCTCGATGCGATTGAAGCTGCTCAGAACGCACTAAAATTGAAGGAGGTAATGGGTTACACACAAACCGACCGTCGAGGCCTAGGGCACGGGAAAGTCAATTGGTGGTCAAAGGCCTCAGCCAAAGAGCGCCGAGACATGGTGATACAAACGGTGAGGGACAACGAAAACGAGGTTCGGGTTCAGAAAGCAGCCCAACAGTCGCAGCAGGGCCATTGGGTCAGCCTGGAGAGCGCATTGCCGAGAATACTCACATGGGGTGAGATCTGGCGGATGACCCCGCTGCGACTGAGCTTTATCGTTCGTTCGGCGTACGATGTATTACCGTCCGGTGTTAACATGGTTAAATGGTCTGCGACCAACGATCCGACTTGCCCGTTGTGCAAATCAAAGCAAACTCTTGAACACGTCCTGTCCGCGTGCAGGAAAGCTCTAGGTCAAGGCCGATATACCTGGCGCCACAACAAGGTGCTAAAGGAGTTAGCAGCCGTTGTCGACCAGGCTAGAATGAGGGCTAATGCCAGAGCCAGTTCTAGTATCGTCCCCATTCGTTTCCTCAAGGCTGGGCAGGTTCCAAAAGGTAAGGTCAACCAAAACGCATTCGCTCCATCGGTGCTAGACTCTGCGAGGGACTGGTTACTGGCGGTTGATCTGCCAGGACATGAACGGTATCCCGAGTTGATCCGTAAAACCGGCCTGCGACCGGACATCGTTCTCCATTCTGCGCAAAAACGGCAACTCATCCTGATTGAGTTGACGGTCCCGTTTGAGTCGCGGATGGAGGAGAATCATTTGTATAAGCTCGAGAAACACAGTGATTTAGCAGCCGGTTTGAGGAGAAACGAGGCTTACACAGTGCGGGTATTTGCCGTCGAAGTGGGAGCGAGAGGCCTCGTTTCCACTTCGCTCTACAATGTGGTAAAAGAGTTAGGATTGCGCGGTAATGAACGGAAACGGGCACTCAAAAAACTTGGTGAGGTGGCCGAAAGGGCATCCAGCTGGCTTTGGACGCAGCGCAACAACGTAGGGGACGGGCCTCGGTGAGCTGGTCCGGGTGTCTAGTGGAAAAGAGTTTCTTATCCCTTTGAAAATCCATCGTGTACGAATTGTCTGCCAGTGTCCCTCTGCCAACTATTAATAAAAGTCCAACGTGTGTCCGGTAAACCAAAGTAAGCTTGTCGCTCGGTCGTCCAGGCATGCGGACTGTTCTAATTACGCTGCCGTGGCGGCTTCTTATCTCACAGTACCTCCTTCGAAACCACTAAGTCGTCTTGTCTCTGGCCGAAAGTGTAACACCATCCGGTAATTCCGTGCAGCGGGGAAGCAGCCCTGAGCTTCATGAACTCAGGTGGGCCCACCTCCGAATACGTTTAGGAATCGTGGGCCGAAACGTGTGTCGAAAGAGGATAATTTCTACTGATGACTGTAGATCCCCGCTGTACTTGCTCCCTGTGAGTTTATTCTTATTATCTTCTCTCTCTTTAAGTACAGACATCAGCGTAGCATATCTGAATCAGTCGTAGGCATCCTTGAATATATTTGCAACAATTAACTTTTGTTTTGTCTAGTCTGAAACTCCTTATAAACATCAAAAACATAAACTACCACTTTTGACAAGTAATTTTCCCTGGTCGGTAACCACCCAAACATCAACATTAGCTCATGTGGTATATTTAAACGATGGATTGCAACTTATGTACATAACAAACAGAGGGTATTGACCAGTAGCTTTACGATAGGCAACAGTTTCAAAGACTTAATAAAATTAAATGTCTTACCCATCGCAAATACTAGTGAAAAGAAAACAATTCCAATGTGATTTTTTTTTTGCAAAATTACAAGCTCAAGCAATCTGAATTAAAAGTTTTTAAAAAGCCCTGTACTCACCTTCAGTAGGCAGCAAAATAATTCAAATTCCCATAGTGCCAGCAGCAGTCATATTATATTTCTGTCTTGCTTTTCCTGACTGCCCAATGTGTAATCCTTTGGAAATAAAGTTCGTTCGTTCATCCATCTGAGTGTACGCACAGAGTCTGTCATACCCCCTGACCATTCCCAGCTTCACGATTCTCTCCAGACCCTAAAGTGAAACATACAACTTACCTGCTCTACCTGGTAAAAAAAAAAAAAAAAGGAAAAATAAATATGTTATTACAAGCTTTGCTATTTTAAAAGCTATCTAAACTAAAATTCACGAACATTTTTGTCTTATATATGATTATCAGTTGGCTTCTAGTTAATGATGACTTTGCTAATAAACAATAGTGTCAAAAATATAGGACTTTAAGTCTTATCAATCATCCCAGCAAAGTCATGCTCAAGATACTCCTAAACAGATTCAAACCACATGCAGAAAAGATCATAGTTGAGGAACAGGCGGGTTTTTGTGCTGGGAGAAGCACTGTTGAACAGATATTTCATCTACGCATATTATCTGAGCAATTCCTATAGCAATAGAAACATCTATACCATGGTTTTATTGACTTCAAAATGGCCATTAATAGATTATAGCATGCAGCCTTTTGGGACACTATGAAAAGGTACAATATGGGTAAAACCCTCATCTATAGTATATACCTGAAGAACAGCTTTATGCCATGACAGCAGTGCTGTAACGCTGAATAGACAAATAGGGAGCTGGTTCCGAAAAACAGTAGGAGTCCGTCAGGGCTGCCTTGTTTCCTCAACACTGTTTAATATCTTCTAAGAAAGAATTAGGACTGATGCTCTAGAACAACATCATGGAACAGTTAGTATAGGAGGTCGAACTATAACGAACTTAAAAGTTTTCAGATGACATTGATGAGTTGACCTGGAAAGAACAAGAGCTAGTCGAGTCTGTAAATCTGCTTGATGAAACATCGCCGAAGAATGTCATGGAAATAAACGTAAAAAAAAAAAGGTAATGACTAATAATCCAGCTAGCTTAAGCTCACCAAGGTACGTTAAAGGTCATAGGTTTGAACAAATCAACCAAGTCACATAGTTAGAATCCAATTTAAGTTACCTGCGCTCAAGACTAGAAATCATGTCAAGGATTGCCTACACAACATCAGTCCTTGCCAAGCAGCAAACAGTATGGAAATCCAAAAACATTTTATGTAAACTATGATTCGATTGCTCTGAGCACTAGTTATTAGTACATTTACATATGGCTGTGAAACGTGGACATTAACAGCTGAACTCGAAAGAAAAACACAAGCACTGGAAATGCGATGTTTCAGAAACATTTTTGGCATTTCATATAGAGACCACATTACAATCGACGAGGAGGTTCGCCATTTAATTGCACAGCACACTGGCATTAATGAACCTCTTCTGACTACAGTGAAAAACACCCAAAAAATGCAATGGCATGGGCATGTGAAAAGATCTAACGTCATCTCAAAAACCATACTGCAAGGCTCAGTAGAGGGAAGGAGGAGAAGAGGCACACCAAGAACGCCTTGGTTACACAACCTGACTGGACAAGCCCAGGCAAGCAGCCATGACGCCCGTCGCAACTGACCGCCAGAGGCGGAGAGAGCTTATCCGACAGTCAAAATAAACTGGTGACCCAACGACACACAGTGCTACGGGATGATGATGTTTATAGAAGTATTTTTTTTTAAATCAGCAGAGACAATGATACGTAGGTTTCTCTCTGATTTAGCTTACTTTGCCTTTTCAGGCGAACATTATAATTTTCAGGAGCATTCAACCATTGTTTAATTGTACTGTTTTGAGTTATGTATGGCCAGATAGTTAATTGCTTTTCCAGGCATCCTAAAGATTGTGGGTTCAAATTCCAACACATTTTTAAAAATCTCAATTGCATGTTATTTTTGGAGTTAACTTCTTGGCCTGCTAATGAAGCAGTTGAGCTCGTTTGTGTTTGTGCATGTGTGTATGTGTGTGTGCTTTTGTTTCGCTGGCTGTGGATATACATGCGAGAACGAGCCATATTAAGCAAACAACGACTGAAATAAATTCGATTACTTCGCCTTTCAACAGGTTTTTTCTTTCTTACTTGCGTTTGGTTCCGTACGCTCAGATCAGACAAATCAGGGGAGTTGCCTCTATGAACTAAAATGTCAGCTGCAGGTTCTTCGTGGTTCCCTAGAGCTTGCTCTGCACACTTTACTTTTGAGGCCAGACTTTTTTTCAAAGTTGTAGGTAGCATGTGCAGGTCTGCAGAATTGGCTCAGGTGTTTGTGGTCATATCTGACAGGCACACAGAGGAACTGTGTAGTCTTTAGTGTATGCACGTGGTAGTTGAGCCTGCGGTTTGCTGTGCATAGATGGACATTTGTAGTATTTTACCTTTTGTTGAGTCGACTGATGAGGTCTTGTTGATGTTTACCTTGTTTTGTTCTGTCCACAAATCCATGTAGTTATCTTTGACAAGTTTTTTTTTTAATTTCTGATAA
Organism: Candidula unifasciata; assembly: GCA_905116865.2. NCBI lineage: Eukaryota > Metazoa > Mollusca > Gastropoda > Stylommatophora > Geomitridae > Candidula > Candidula unifasciata. Next base: position 59,292 of record CAJHNH020003462.1, on the reverse strand, counting down.
TGACAATGACTCTGTGTCTTGTTTCTCTTTTGTTTTACCTTTTCCAAGTCTTTCAGCTAATTCATTTTCTGATATGCCGCAGTAAGCCGGACTCAACTGCAGAACGATTGTATCGCTTTCAGAGCGTCTTTTAGCTGGCGGCTTTGTTCTCTCTCCATGTTGTCTCAAAGATCCCGTTGAGTCGCCTGGAGGACTGACATGCAGTCACACAGAAAACCAATGTTCTGTCTATCTATTGTCTTCCTTACTTTTACCGGGTTGCAGCCCAGTGTCGTGGTTTAAAATATTTGTTTTGTGCCTCTCGCGTGATTTGAGTGACAGTTTTCTGGATCTTATGGCCGTATTCAGCTACTCCATCTATCCATTTTCCTGGGTCTTCCTCTGGCCTTTTTTCCTGATGTTCTACTGTAAAAGGCCTTATAGGCAATCTGATCCGGTTGCATTCTTACTAAATGGCCAAACCACTTCATTCTCTGTCTTCCAATATGTTCCATGCATGCTCTTGTTACAAATGTTCCATGTAGCCATCTTAAAAACTGTCGTGCCGGGTCTGTCTATCTTGGCCGGTGTTTCTTTCATGACTCTGTCTCTGTCTTGTGTATGGCGGTTTGAAGCGCTGGTGCAATCGCGCTTTGTTGGTGCTTATTAATTGTTCTTTCCTAAAGCACTTTGGCTGCAGCACTTATTGCTTGCTGCTCTGCACTTTGTTGCGAGTTTTCCGGAGGCCCATGACATTTATACTGTTGCCCCATCTTGCAGCAAGATGACCATACCAGCTCTTCTGTCTGTTCCTGCTTCCTCAAATGATCTATCAGTGCATACATGTGTCAATTCGAGTTTTGGGTAAGAGCTGTAGACACGTTAAAGCGTTTTTGCATGCAGTACAAGGTCACATTCATCAGCCTTTCTGTCTACGCCCGAGATTGTTGTTGTGATTGTATAGGTATGCTGCGGATCTATGTTGAATGCCTGTAATCCCACGTTAAAGGTTCTTTAGAAAGGATGCCATTTGATTTTTTTTTTTTTTTTTTTTTGGTGTTGCGCAAAACACATTTTATAGATAGTGAAAGCTTTCTTTTTTTTTTTCAGTCAGTTTTTAGTTAAGTTGCTGGCTATTCTTTGCTTGGGGTTGTTGTTCGTGTGTTTAAATATTCTTTCAAGATAAGAAACTTTTTACTCCCTTCGATGGCTCAAGCTCTGGAGACCAGAAGTTGCCTCCAGCTCATTGATTGGTTTCATACCCCCAGTGATAATTCTGAGCAAGTGTTCCTTATTTTGTTCAGTGTTTCTGTATTTTGTTCAGTGTTCTGTATTTTGTCAGGTTTGTATAGATTTGATTTGCCTGCAGTGGAGTATGCTCCCATTTCCACTTTCGGTCGTGTGTATCCTGTGTACTGTTGGCATCTGCACCCCAGCGTGTTCCAGTAAGTTTCTTCAACAGTCTGAGCCGCAGAGTAGCTGTACTCTGTATTTTCCAGTGTGGGAGCCCCAGGTTAGTCTTTTTGACGAGTTTTACTCTTAAATATGCGGGGTTGTCCTCTTCTGGACGGATGTTGACTTATAGGTACAGATTATTATGATCTAGTTTTTTTTTTTTTTTTTTTTTTTTTTTTAAAGAAAAAGAGAAGAGAGTCGAGACGGTTTTGGTATGGTTTTTTTGTCTTCACAAGAGTCTTCTTAACTGTAATTGAAGCTTCCAACAGGTTAAATATTGTTAACACAATAAGTTACTTTTAGTTCATCACAGTTAAAAAATGGGTGCTGACATCAGAGAACTGAGCGGGTTCTTATTAACTTCCCTTAGCACTTTCAATAGTCACCGCAGTTTGTTATTTCTGCTCCATTCTTTTTCTTCCCCTTATGATTTTTCTTCTTCTTTTACTTCTTCTTCTTCTTCTTCTTCTTCTTCTTCTTTTTCTTCTTCTTCTTCTTCTTCTTCTTCTTCTTCTTCTTCTTCTTCTTCTTCTTCTTCTTCTTCTTCTTCTTCTTCTTCTTCTTCTTCTTCTTCTTCTTCTTCTTCTTCTTCTTCTTCTTCTTCTTCTTCTTCTTCTTCTTCTTCTTCTCTTCTCTCTTCTTCTTCTTCTTCTTCTTCTTCTTCTTCTTCTTCTTCTTCTTCTTCTTTCTTCTTCTTCTTCTTCTTCTTCTTCTTCTTCTTCTTCTTCTTCTTCTTCTTCTTCTTCTTCTTCTTCTTCTTCTTCTTCTTCTTCTTCGTTCTTCTTCTTCTTCTTCTTCTTCTTCTTCTTCTTCTTCTTCTTCTTCTTCTTCTTCTTCTTCTTCTTCTTCTTCTTCTTCTTCTTCTTCTTCTTCTTCTTCTTCTTCTTCTTCTTCTTCTTCTTCTTCTTCTTCTTCTTTTTCTTTATATTTTTCTCGTTTACATTCTTCGGTGTAAACTGTGAAGGATGCTTTTGGTTGTTCATCCTTTTCGGGTCATTTATCTTCTTTAAGAACATGAGTTGTGCGTGCACATCCGTTTTACAGATCGTGCTTTTTTAAAATTATAGTTATAGAGACCAGAAATGACACACACAATTTATAGACAGCCAGTAGCGTCATCATGACTATCATTTAGTTGTGTTTTTTCATACTCTACACATGCTTGCCAATCTATTCTTGAATTCTATGCAGACTCTATCAAGAGAACATTATTCTGACACAGCTGGGGCTGTATAAATATCTAATCTAGCTTTACGCTAAGCAACAGCTGCCACTCTGAATGGTAATCTTGATATGAACGTCACATGCCATCACATTGAATCTGAGCACTCAATAGGTAGAAGTGACACAACATACAACTTACTTGTCCAAGAACCTGGCAGAAAGGGAAATATTTAAATGACAACAATTAACGAAGGGTGAATAAATGAAATAATGTTAAACTATTTCGTCTACTGTATTGTCATTCTGCATTTGATATAAATAACAGTTTTTAGCAAGATGCATGAGATATTCGACCATGAAAAAATATGTTAATGCCTTAAGAATCGAGTGTTAAAGTGCTATGAAGAATCAGTTTTGGTTTTATGCATGGAAGACATCGACGATACGTAGATATGAATAAAACAAATAAATATATACTGGCACCAGTGATGTAAGTTTCGGGAAGAGAAAGTGATTGAAGACATAATTTTTTTTTTTTAAATAGTTTGAGAAGTCATAGATTTGAACGTTACAGCTGGCAACATTGATGTGATAGCATTTTGGCGAGACAAGAGCACTGAGCTGATCAGGGATTTGGGTGATCACTAAATATGACTAGCAACGTTTATCATGACGATGATGATGATAAATCTACAATTGTATCAGGAATTAAACACATGAACAGATGTCTGCACCATGAGCAAACTGAGTATAACATAGAGCAATGGAAATAAAATAATTAAAGATGCGAACACATCACACTGGCTATTTCATTATCAAAGAATCAAATCAAATATGAGCACTGCATGACACCATCGAGGTAAATGTCACAAATGCGTTTACAGGAAAGAGAAACACGCCAGCAAGCTGTGTAATGCTTTTTAAAATACCTCATACGAGGTCGAAGCTTTAGCCAATCAGACAGACGTTTGAATTTTTTCTGTCCCCTCCGAGATACATCAGAAAGGGTTTTGTGAAGTCTTGTGTATAATTGTTACAGTTTCTGTTTATATCATGTGCTGACGAAGGTTTTGTAGCTGCAACATTCATGGTTGTGATCATCTGAAGATGACTAGCTCTTCTTTTCGTTTGGTTTGTTAACTTTTCATGATGTTAAAATATATCGCATGAAAGTCATGTAAAGGACCCCTTTTCACGCTTTCATGCATATTGGGCATATAGGGCTAGACCCATATGTAATAGATAAATCTCAAGACTGCACATGGCACCCACTCAAGGCTGAGGGTACGTGGGTGCCAAAGTCATTTTTTGAAGAAATTCCGGTTCCGTCAGGACCCGAACCCACGACCTTCCGATCCACAGGCGTGCTTCTAGCTGCTACACCACGGCGACTTCCCACCTCTCATGGTACAGTCTAATTGTTTGATTAAATTATTGGGACTGATATTTATGAAGTTCAAACAGAGATCACATAATCATCTGTGTTGCTAAACTGGCTTATATCATCCAGACATTGTAGAGGAGTTGTTTTCTTCTTCGTGTTCACCAGTATTAAACTCCTGGGGAAAGTTCTGGTTGTTCGTCCACGTATGGACTTTTATCTTGTTTCATAGCTTAAGGTGCATGTACATCCGTTTTACAGATCTATCCTATGTGTATGCAACTACTGTTTTTTATGCATCTCGGAAAAATACACCTTGACTACGAACAAAACACACCTAATAAAGTTGACTTCTACGACAAACTTATTTAGGCGGGAAATGGGGAGAAGGAGAGTTGAAGTGGGGCTAATATTTTTCTTCCAAATAAGAACCCCAGAACCCAATTATTAATTATTTCAGAGAAATTGGATATCCCTCAAGTAAGATTAATGCCGAGCAATGTAGCAAAGTGCAAACGGCGTGAGGTAGGATTATAATGTAAGAGAATGCAAGAATACAACTCGAACTCTCTAAAAAAAAAAAAAAAAAATACAAGACATGAAAATACCCCCAGAACAGAAATACATAACATTAGGAAGTCAACTACTGAACATGGAAAATGTGTTACTGTTAAAACATTGTTATCACAAGCGACGACATTGCATATTGGGTATTTACATGCGTGCTCAATACTTCATGCAGAAGCCACTAAAAGGCACTCTACTGATATTTCTCATGATAAGTTGGTTACAATATCTCCTGTCTTTACCTCAAATAAGGCATAGACATGCTTCGCAAAGCTTAAATCCTCTGTCTCGCAATCGTGTTAGCGTCATAGTTTCAACAGTATCCCCGACCTAGTCCGTTCATTGTTGATGATATTGGCTCTGTCTGTGCTTCTTCCTGTTTGTATTAGTGCATTACTTGCCAACTGGTCAGCTCGTTCATTACCATTTACACCTGAGTGGTCTCGAGGTATGGCATCCGCCTCGAGTGCCGAAGGTTCCGGGTTCAAAGCTTCTAGTAATTTCCTTTGGTCTCTGGGTAGTAAGCTCAGACACCTGTGTGTATTGCTTTGCATGTAAACAATTCATCGGCAGTTGGAAATAAAAAAGGTAGCCTAACGGCGCTCCCCGGGATAAAAAATTAAGGTTAAAAATGTACCAAAAGTATTTCAGGATCCTCGCCGGCTGCAATGGAGTTTGTGCACTGTGATGAGATTGTCAGACTCAGGCTTGAGTTAGAAGTAGAAGGGAGCACTTATAGGTTACATCTGTGTTTCATGATGTTTATCTGTTGAATAAACCAAATCAATCCTGCGTGCCTAGGTATGTAGTTTCATATGATGGATGTTTACTGCAACCTCCGAATACTTTCTACCTATTCGGAACGTAGACTACAAATTCTTATTATCTGAAGCATGCTAATGGAGCCTGTAGCAATTACCGCATGTTTGACCGCTGGTTTTGCTACCCGTAGGAGTGCTCTGGAAGTAGCCGTTTTCTCCATGGTCATGATTGACACAGTTGTCTGGTCAGCGCCACTATTCTCTTGTATGGTCTACCCCACTCTTTGTACTATAGATTCCATGTTGATAATTACCCGCTCTTCTCGGGCCCAATGGGGTAATTTCCGATGTCTTTTATGCGTAAATGCTGATCGGCAACCGTGTCACCCGTTGGCTCATCGATAGATGACTTCGTCGCTGCCCCTGATAGTATTCGGGTCTATCTCATTTGAACGCCACAAGACTACAAGAGTCCGTTTCAGGGCTACTTGGTGGCAAGCAATTCTAAGCCCTTTTATATGCGCACAAAACCTAGTTACAATAATAACCCAAAGCTCCCCCTTCAGTGATGTTGAACGTGACTATTTATTCCCCCACAAAGCCAGCTAGCTACGGTGACAGGTGTCTGAGTCTTGCAGTAGCTTACTATTGCTAACAAAAGTCACAGAAAAGTCATGCATGTCCACCGACGTATACGTCAATTCTTTTCCTTGACTGATCTTGTCTAGGTCGCATACTTGCTGGATTAGATTTTCTGTCGCTTCCATTCAGAAAAAGACCAATGGAAAGATCTGTGAAAAAAAAAAAGAAGAAGAGAGACATGAAGACACTAGCCTTTTTACATGGTATAGTTTGATCGTCAAACTACCGTCATCGATAGATCAACCCTACACTGCAAAAACAAAAGGGGTCGGGAGAAGGGGAGGAGCGCTCTAGACTAAGTTTCTCTAGGCTATACTAGACTAAACAATATGCTATAATTAGACAGGAAGGACATAGGATAAAACTTACAGTTTTGTTGCTATCCTAGAAGTTACATCAATAAAATGACACGTGTTATTAAAATATTCAAGGTTACTGTAAGAAGTTTTCAACAACTGTTCCGAATCCTCACACTGCTGTAAATTATATGATGGCCTCGCTAATGATACTTTTTTATCATTAGAGAACTTTAAATTTTCCTTTTCTTTTTTCTGCTTTGTCTTCTTCTTCACTTCTTCCTGTTCTCATCGGAGATTTAGCATAGATGTAAGGATGTTGTGAATTGACGGGATATTTGCAACGCATTATATATGTGTCTTTGCATTTCTTTCAGCTGGTTTTTGATATCGTCATTCCATTATCTGCGTCCTCTTTCACTTTGACGTGTAAGTTACAGAAGGCCAACCACTCTCATGTCTAGCTCTTTACTAGAATGTACGACCAATTTCGGTCTCAGATTTTATCTACTTTTTTAAAATTTACATTTGTTCTATTTTTCTTACCCCATCATTTCTTCTTAGGCATAGTGTCGCTGATTTTGCGCTCAGTTGTTTCAGTGAAGGTATATGTTTGACACTTGTAGCATAAAAAAAAAAAAAATCGTATTAAATGTGCTATGCATACAGTGTACTTTCTGTGCGTCACAAGTGGTGTTAGCTGTCCGAGTAACTGGCTTCCTCATAAGACAACTCAGCTATTTATCTAAAATATCAGTAATCAATCATGCGTCGCCTAGAGGATGGCTTTAATGTATCTCCTTGCTACACCCTAACCATAACCCTAACCCTAACACTTACCCTACTGCTTCTTGTTATGGTAGTATAATCTCCTAAACTGTTTTTGGTTACCCTCCCCCCCCCCCCCTAAAAAATAAAAAAACTACAATTTTTTTTCCGCAACAAACCATTCAAGCCATTGCTCTCTGCAGAAATAAATAACACACCACAAGTATAACTAAATGTGTTTTCAGCAAGGTTGAACGTTGTGACATTTTCTTTCAAATGGCGTCACTACACCCACATTTTTTTAATTTTTTTATTCACACTGTAAGACCAATCTTTTATAATGGTAATTTGTTGAAATATATGTTACTACATTTGCATTCTTAAAGTTTTAAGACAATCATGGTTGCCAAGGTAATAGCCGCCATTTTAGTGGGGGGGGGGCATGAATTTACAATCCTAAAATTTCCAAAACAAACAAAGATATTTAAAAATAGATAATGGATTCATAAACATGCATTCTATGTAAAGGTACACATGTAAATTATTTACTATAAAAGTGTTTTAAATATTTTTCGTAGAATTTTAGATTGCAGATTTGTTGAAAAAGTCACACACACTTTTTAAAATCTACTTTTAAACTGACCTGTAATATTGTTTAAGAAATATCCACACCACATTTCATGTTTCTAGAAACATAGAGTTGTGAGAAAACCGACTTTTACATTTTTTTTTTTTTTTTGAAAAGTGCGTGCGGTGGTGTTTTTCGGATTACCTTTTCAATGCTAAATTGTTTGCAAGTGACATAAAATCTTGTGTATAATCTATTCTACAAATGCCGAAAAAACGAACACATTGAAAAAAAGATATTTTTGTCATAAAATTGAAAAATGCCGATTAGCGACACCTTAAACCAACATCATCTACAATGCTGCTGGTTCATGTATTCAAAGTATATTACGATAAAAAGAAACTCCACAAGAGAGCATGTACAGCAGGGGTCTACCAATCATCAGTAGAAGTGGTCCCTCGTCAACAAATGTTTCGGCCCACTATCTCCTTGACAATTTCAGAGGGTGGGCCTACCTGAGTTCATGAAGCTCAGGCTTGATCTGCTCCTGCTGCACGTATTACCGGATGTTCTCGGACATGAACAAGACACAAATGGTGATTATGCAACAGGTACTGTGAGATTCGAAGTTTATTTATAGTCGCTGTGGTAGCATAATTAAAGCAGTCTGCATACCTGAAAAACGAAGTGGCAAGCTTACGGTTGGTTTATCGGACACATGTTAGACTTTGTTTGCAAATGGCAGAGGGACACTGGCGGACACGATGGACTTTTAGCGATAAGAATTATTTTTCACTAGATACCTGCACCAGCCTACCGAGGGCCGTCCCCCACGACGTTCCGTTGTGTCCAGAGCCAGCTCGAGGCCCTCTCCGCAGCCTCGCCCAGCTGTTTCAGTGAACGTTTGCGCACGTTTCCACTCAAGCAAAATTGCTTTATCACATTGAAAATAGAAGTGGCAACGAGACCTCTTGCGCCTACCTCGACCGCGAAGATTCTTACTGTGTACGCTTCGTCTCTCCTCAGACTAGCCGCGAGGTCACTATTTCTTGAGCTTATTATACATATGACTCTCGTCCATTTGCGACTCATACGGCTCGGTCAACTCAGTCAGGATGAGCTGAAGTTTCTCCACAGAGTGTACGACTATGTCGGGTCACAGGCCAGCCTTTCGGATTACCCGTGGGTACTTTTCGTGATTTTACCTTTATAAATCTGCCCAGCCTTGAGGAAGCGAACGGGTACGAATTGTATCGTGGTCTACATGCCTTTGTTATTTTCCCTAACTATGGTTTTAAAAGTTGTGTCTTTTAATGTCTCAAAATGTTTATCCTATTTGTTTTTAGTTGATTTTTTGTAATGTTTTGCACACAACACGAGCTTCGCATAACCGGCTATGATCCCCATGGATCTCAGTAATATACTGCACTTGTCAACTAAATGACGCAACCCTAAAAAAAGCCCGGGATTTTAAGAGCGCTAGAAAACAGCTTACTGGATCCCAAAAAAGAGACAAGCAATGGTCTTTTACCGTCTGTACAGTTTGCTAACCGTCGAGTGGTTGGCTGCTAAATGAATCCAGTGTTATAGAGCAGTGGTCTGCAAACTCATTAGTCAAAAGAGTCAAAAATCATCAACAGGACATTTACAATTTTAAGATAGCCAAATTTATTTTCAAGAACCTGTCACAGACTACGTTTTTCGGAGCCAAACCGATTTGTGGCCGATTGCCCGAGTCGCTAAAGAGCCGCGTGTGCCACGCGAGCCGCGGTTTGCCAACCACTGGAATAGAGAAAGTATCATTTTGATTCACCCACACACAACTCATACAGTGGTTTTGTCATCATGGCAGCTTGAAGAGTCAACATAGGAAACCACAATTTGAGGAGACATGTTGGAACGGAACAGCTAATCTGCTTAAAACTGTCAATACCAGAGAACAGTCAAATACCTTCTAAATCAACTCGGTTCCTTGATACCGAGCGAGTTAAGAGAACTGGGAGCTCAAAACTGCCAAAGGACAGCGCATCAAAGAGGGACCTATAGGAACCAGATGTGGCCCATACCAGCGATGAATAGATGGACTAAATGAAGCCGTGAACACTAGCATATCGTAAGACATACCAGAGCTCAACTGGCACGAAATAACTCATCAAAACCGGTCTCATAACTACAGAACAGAGACTCGAGGAAAGGAACAGTGAACACGAAACACGTTAAAGAATCGAAGGAATACAATATTTTTCGACTGTGTTACGAAAGTTCGTGTATCTGTGTGATACCATCTTTAGGTGTTTCTTCAGCGTTCGTGTTTTGCCGTTGATCTTCGTAACAGCAGTAAGACAGTGCACATTAAATAAATACCGACAGTATCTGCTCTCAGCTAGAACGAGGGAACGAACGAACGAACGAATACACTATATTTATGAAGAATTACAAATTGGGCACGCATGTCCGTCTTACACAGCCTTTCTAGGCATCCATCTTTCAGATCCCAAATGCATATTTTAAGTAATGTATGTTTTATTAATAAAAAAAAATATCATCATCAGGTGCCTGGGCGATCATGCCTCTCCAAAATCCACGATCTCCTGCAGCATGTATCAGTTCGTGTGCCGACACAGCACCATGCCATGCAATAAGACTGTCAAGAATCTTCTCGTTGTCTTCCTCTATCCCTCCTTCCACAGATCTTTTAAGTGGTCACAACATGTTCTATTTTCCATCTTCTCATAACATGACAGAAAAAATGATGACTGTCTCTTTCTGATGTCAGTGATAAGTTGTCTTCAGGCTCCCGCCTCCTTCAAAACCTCTTGGTTGCTCTTTTAGGCTGTCTAAGGCATTCTAAGCATTCTTCTGTACAACCACAGCTCTGAGGCCTCAAGAAATTGGCCTGCCTACCGATTGTCCAGGATTCACAGATATATGTTAAAACTGGATGTATGTAGCAAGCAAGAATTCTTTTTCTAACCCCCAATGACAAGGATATATTGCACAAGATGCTCTTCATTTTATAAAATGCAGTTTTTGCCTGTCCTATTATGTTTCTTATCTCAGTTATGCATCTTCAATCTGATGTTATCCCTGCGCCCAGATACTTAAATTTATGTACGTTGTCCTAAAAAAACACCATCAACTTATATTACACATTTACTTGATGAAAAAAAAAATGCGTGCATACATTATGTATACACAATTATACACATTCAAAAACGCACACGTGCACATACATACTTACATACATACATACATACATACATACATACATACATACATACATACATACATACATACATACATACATACATACATACATACATACATACATACATACATACATACATACATACATACATACATACATACATACATACATACATACATACATACATACATACATACATACATACATACATACATACATACATACATACATACATACATACATACATACATACATACATACATACATACATACATACATACATACATACATACATACATACATACATACATACATACATACATACATACATACATACATACATACATACATACATACATACATACATACATACATACATACATACATACATACATACATACATACATACATACATACATACATACATACATACATACATACATACATACATACATACATACATACATACATACATACATACATACATACATACATACATACATACATACATACATACATACATACATACATACATACATACATACATACATACATACATACATACATACATACATACATACATACATACATACATACATACATACATACATACATACATACATACATACATACATACATACATACATACATACATACATACATACATACATACATACATACATACATACATACATACATACATACATACATACATACATACATACATACATACATACATACATACATACATACATACATACATACATACATACATACATACATACATACATACATACATACATACATACATACATACATACATACATACATACATACATACATACATACATACATACATACATACATACATACATACATACATACATACATGCATGCATGCATGCATGCATACATACATACATGCATACATGCATGCATGCATGCATGCATGCATGCATGCATGCATGCATGCATGCATACATACATACATACATACATACATACATACATACATACATACATACATACATACATACATACATACATACATACATACATACATACATACATACATACATACATACATACATACATACATACATACATACATACATACATACATACATACATACATACATACATACATACATACATACATACATACATACATACATACATACATACATACATACATACATACATACATACATACATACATACATACATACATACATACATACATACATACATACATACATACATACATACATACATACATACATACATACATACATACATACATACATACATACATACATACATACATACATACATACATACATACATACATACATACATACATACATACATACATACATACATACATACATGCAAATACATGCAATGAATGGTGCAGTGCACAATGTCGTGATCTGTCGACTAACTAGATAATTAATTAGCTAACTAAAGCATTGAAAAGGACATGCATACATAAAATATCTAGATAGAAAACCAGAGTACATTCAAGACAACCCTGATTAAATATAACACATGGACTGATAAAACCGACCGACCCCTTTCTACCTCCGCTGAGCATAGGTGGGACAACGATAAGACTCACATAAAGTGCGACTCACCCTAAAATATTTCTTGGGCAAAGGAAAGTGTATATTGACAAAGTCGATTCCATGTAAACATACACAGTTACCAGTAAATTGGTTTGTCTAAAGAATGTGAATTGTTGTTTTTGTGTGTCTGTGTGTGTGTGTGTGTTTGTGTGCGCGAGCACGCGTGCATGCTTGTTGTGTGTGTATTTGTGTGGTATGAGTGTATTCGGCTTAAATATTTTTAGTTCATCATGTAGCAGGTCCTTTGCAGAGCGTCGTTATCGTCACTGTCTGCCTCAAAGAAACTCAGTCTCTCGCCAATTCTCCCACCCTAAGGAGTTATCTATATCCTGTGCCCATCCTGTCCATTCTTCCAGGTTCCTCCCTTCTGTTATTATTTTTTTTTCCAATCCACTGTGGCGCTTGATATGAGCAAAACATTTCAGCTTCTGAGACAAGATGTTGTTCATATTCTTTAAAATGTCCGTGTATTCTCGGTTATGACACAATTAAAGGAATGACATTACCGAATAAGGTGAACGTCTTCATTATTAAATTGAATTATCATACCCCTCCCCCCCCCCCCCAAACAAACAAACAAACAAAAAACACACACCCACACACACATATATATAGTAATTCCTTATCCTTTTGCGCCATTATGTCTCACATACTAGGTTTCCTTCCTGTGCAATCAGTTGAATATCGTGAATAGAATCCAGCCCAACTGCGTTAGCCTCACTCTTAGGGTCTTCGTCTTAGTGTCTCTTTTGACAGTCCCAGCATTCCTTATCCCTTTATTTCCCATGATATGCCTGTTTTGTGACTGTTGTTTTCTTTTCTTCCTCATGATGTTTCAAATATAACACCATCTTTTCTGTCGTATTATTGGTAATTTCAGCGGTTCCACAGACATTTCTCATATTGCCTCACTCAATGGGGTCCTATCTCTGTTATAGCGTTGAACTGGCAGTTTTTTTTTTCTTCGAGTGGGTAGGGGAAGGGGGGGTACCAACCGATGGTGTGCAATATTTTCTAAAAGCCTAACTCAGGATTACCAACTAATTAGCCATGCATTTGAGTTTCTATTGAGAAAATATAAATGTCTAAACTTCCTACGATCAATTCACTTGAAATGTTAGCCCACCCTCCAAAAAATGTACTTAAACCAGACCTTTAATACCTTTTTATTTTAAAACTCCTCAGACAATAACTGTGTCTAATTAAAGAAACAACTATACTAAAATCGGAAATTTCGGTAGTATAGCGGCTAGAAGCTCGCCTGCGGATCGAAAGTTTGTGGGATTGGATCCTGACAGAGGGTACTTTTTGTTTTTTAAACTACTTTGGCTCCCTGGTCGACCCAGCCTTGAGTGGTTACCAGGTACATGTCTCAGGAAGTAAGTGCGGCCTGTGTGATGCTGTGCACATCCTCCACTGGCTGCCGATTTGTCTATGAAATATAGGTCTGTCCTTATATGCATAATATGCCTGAGGGAGTGGAAAAGGGTCCTTGGCTTACTTTTTTTAAAATTAGAACCGACCGAATCAGATTAACTCTTGCTTGGAACTGAAAGTGTTAAAAGCGATGACATAGAAATGTCACTAGAAGTGTATCAGCATGCATACACTTTGAAAGACAAACCTGACAGAAACACAGACACACAAACGGAACCAGACAAGACAAAATAGCAAAGATGCTACAATGTCAGCTTTTGCTTTGAAACACATGCGAATATTTTAAAAATTTGAATGAAAATACAAATTTTATCTAACTATGTTCGACAACAGGTAGCAACCAAACGTAAATTACAGTATGTGCAACTTACAGCCAGGTCATCGATCTGAAAATAAACATTTGCATCAAAAAGTTACCAAAAAAAAATCAAACTATAT
>CAJHNH020003462.1:22500-40000 GCA_905116865.2 Candidula unifasciata | reverse complement strand
CTGCTTCTGCTTTTGTTTCAGGGACTTGTACTTCCTTTCATCGAATATGCTCTTGCCATCCTCACTGTCAGCCATACTCAGATTGAAAGACTTGAGAAGGTGCAAAATGAAGACATGCGCATTATTCTAGGGTGCACTGGAGACACCTCTTGTGTAGCAATGAGGTACCTTCTTGACTTTCCTACAATTAACTACAGAATCAAGATCTGGAGGGCTCGTGCATACCTCAAGATAAGCTCAGATCTGAAGCACCCTTTGCACAACATGCTCTTCAAGAAATATGACAAAAGGCTTAAAAGGGTCAAATCATGGCTTCGTAGGGCAGAGAAAGACATCATGCAAGTTTGCAGCCTTACAAACATCCATCCAGTTGGGGAGTGGATACCAGCGTCTAAAGAGCCTAATCTCACATTCTCCTCTGTCGTGACGCACGATAGGAATTGTCGGGAGCAGAATCCAGCTGCTGTCAATGCTGAGGTATGCGCGCTTATCAGTGACAAATCAGATGAGACAAATGTGGTGATCTTCACAGACGGGTCGTTATACGAGGTCATATGAATGCATGGGCATTTACAGCTTGCTCTTCAGATAGAACAGGTAAAGAAGCCAGCGGTGCCTTCTCCATGACCACCATCAGCATGACGATGAAGGTGATCGCGGTGACACAAGCTTTCATGTGGCTGGGATCACAGGACTATTCCCGTGTGTGTGTGTGCTATGTGATTCTTTGAACACGATCCGGCGGGTCGAGGCAGGCACGTTACGTAGACAGTGGTTTGAGTCGTTGCAAAATTCTCCTGTGTGTGCAGTTACTTTCATATTTGTCCTAGGGTATGCAGGCGTTGTTGATAATAAGAGAGCTGGTCGTCTGTCTAGTGCTGCATTAAATTTGATAAGATTTGTCGCGCTATTGTCGCAGACATTGCCATTGCCCTCAGAGAGAAAGGACGTTCTGAGGATTTTGGAAGTAACGTGTCCACATCACTGCTGAAAATACGCGAACTGGGAGTGAAGATCAGCACAGTTAAGCATGAGAAGCACACTGGTCGCACGCGAAGTCTTGTTAACCAACATAGGACTGGTACTGTTAACTGCACGACGCTGATGATTATGTTGATAGGGAAATCTGAGCGCCAATGTATGTGTCCGAAGTGCTGTAAATCTAACTCGTAACTCATAACTCAAACCGCCCCCCCCCCCCTCTCTTCCCTCTTTTTCTACCTCCGCTGAGCATGGGTGGGATAACAATAAGACACACATGATATAAAGTGCGACTCACCGGAAAATATATCTTTCGCTAAGGAAAGTATGCATTAACAAAGGCATTTTTATTTAAGCATACAGTTACAGTAAATTGGTTTGTCTAAAGAATTTGGACAATTTTTAATTTTTGTTTGTGTGTGTGTGTGTGTGGGCTCGCGCGTGTGAGTGTGTTTGTGTGTGCGTGTTTATGTGTGTGTGTGAGTGTATTATGTCCAAATATTTTGAGTTGATCATGTAGCAGGTCCTTTACAGAGCGTCGTTATCGTCACTGTCTGCCTGAAAGCACCTCTGTCTCTCGCCAATTCTCCCACCTCATGTACTTTCATATTTAAGGAGTCATCTATATCCTGTGCCCATCTTCGTGTTGGTCCAGCCCTGTCCATTCTTCCAGGTACTTCTCTTTTGCTATTACATATTTTTTTTTTTCAATTCACTGTGGCGCTTGATATGGGCAAAACATTTCAGCTTCCGAGACAAGATGCTGTTCATATCTTTTAACATGTCCGTATATTCTCAGTTATGACACAATAAAAGGAATGACATTAACGAATAAGGTAAACGTGTCATTAGCAAATTGAATTATCACATACACCCTCCCCCCCACCACACATACACACACACTCATATATAGTAATTCTTTATCCTCTTGCGCCATTATTTCTCAGATATTACTAACAGTTTATCCCTCCAATACGTTACATAATGTGCAATCAGTTGAATATATATCATGAACCGAATCCAGTCCAGCAACGTTGGCCTCTTTTCTTTTCTTGTCTTCGTCTAAGGTTTTTTTTTTTTTTTTTTTACAGTCCCAGCCTCCCTAATCCCTTTATTTTCCATGCAAATGCCTGTTTGGTGATTCTGTGTGTGCTTTTTATTTTTATTTTATTTTAGAAATTTTAGAATTTTTCAAATACATCGTCATCCTCTATGTCTAATTACTGTTGATTTCACTGGTTGCCCACACATTTCTCTTACTTCCTTAGTCCTTTTAAATTAATCTCATTTTGGTATCATCATTTTTTTCATACATGTATTTTTGAATACATATAACTTTCCTTTTATGTCTGTAGTGGTTATTCCACTTTCACTTGAATATGTTAAAACTGAAATAACATTAGAATTGAAAATATTTAACTTTGTTTTAAAACTGTACAATTTAGTGGTCAATTTTTGTTCAAGTTGTTAAAAGCTGCTGATGCCTTGCCTATATATATAAATTCTTCTTTATAAATGGAGGCCGTGCGATGTCTTTTCATAAAATGCGCATTGGAAAAGAAGCCATTATTGTAGAGCAAGAGGTAGCACTTTGTGGAAATATCCAGAAGACTGAAAGGCAAAATCTTGTATCACGTCTTCGCAATGTTTACATGGGGCACCAGGTCACGCTGTGATATCTCCATATTATGAATTCCTATCTCTGCTATAGTGTTAAATTGTACCAACCGAAGATGTGCAATATTTTCTAAAAGCCCAGCTCATGATTACCAACTGTTTGTAATAGTGTTTCTATTGAGAACATATAATTGTCTAAACTTTCTACGACCCATCCATTTGAAAAGTTAGCCCACCCTGCCCAAAAATGAACTTAATCCAGACCTTTGATACCTATTTTTTTTTTTCAAACTCCTCAGACAATAACAGTGTCTACTTGAAGAAACAACTATATTAAAATGGTGGTATAGAGGTGGTATAGCGGCTAGACGCTCGCCTCCGGATTGGAATTTGTGGGATTGGATCCTGACAGATGGACAATTTTTTTCTCCAAAATGACCTTTCCCCCCTGGTCGACCCAGCCTTGAGTTGGTATCAGGTACATGTCTCAGGAAGTAAATGCGGCCGGTGTGATGTTGACCACATCCTCCACTAGCTGCCGATTTGTCTATAAAATATATGTTTGGCCTTATATACCTAACACGCCTCAGGAAATGGAAACGGGTCCTTTACTTCATTTTTTTTTTTTAAATTAAAACCGACCGAATCAGAGTAATTCTTGTTTGGAACTGAAAGTGTTAAAAACAATTACCTAGAAATGTCACTAGAAGTGTATCAGCATGCATATACTTTCAAAGACAAACCTGACAAACTCACGCACACACAAACGGAACCAGACAAGACAAAATAGCAAAGATGCTACAAAGTCAGCTTTGACTGTGAAACACATGCAATTATTTTAAAAATGTGAATGAAAAGACAAATATTATCTAACTATGCTCGACTACAGATAGCAACCAAACGTAAATTACAGTATATGCAACTTACATGCAGTAGGAAATTCCTCTGGAGATGAACATTTGCATCAAAATGTTACCAACAAAAATCAAACCAAATACACTTCGCGTTAATGAAGAGATGAACTGTAATAATTGCTACACTAGAATAATAGTGAATTACTAGCAGTGTCTTTTCTCTGTCCTAAATCCCCACAGGCCAAACACAATGGACACTCTTTTAGTTAAAGCTTCAAAAAAAAAAAAAACTATTCCTCTCCTCTCTGAGTGTAGTTGTTGCAGAAATTACACGGCCAGAAGTAAGAAAAAGCTATAGGGAATGCTATTTTACACATATTTAAAGTATAAAAACAAAAAAAAATATTAATACTCTGAGCTTTTTTTACTTGTGTTACAATAACTTATGCATGCTTGCTTGTTGTACCCCACTACGACATCACACAAGTGATAAACACCCGGTGGCACAAGGTGCCACCATGCGGATGAAAATTACCCGTGGAGAGGTCCACGAAACCCTGTTCAGCCGTTATGGCCACAATTTTGGCCCAGCTATATTTAGGGCCTCCGTGCAAAAGCCCGGGTAGGTCTTCAAATAACGTAAAATTGCATCCCCACAAGGGGACGCGACTATGAATATAACTTATGCACTAAAAAAAATGAAATATCATTATGTAAATGGGACATATTATATTAACAATAATGTGCCTTATCAAATTTATATTGTACTAGCTGTAAACGGCCAAGCGTTGCTGTGGCATAGTTTGGCCAAATGGAAAAGAAACAAAATAGAAATAGCACGTGTCTAATCTGGTTACTGTCGCAATCATTGTCTGCCTAGATACAGAGATAATCTCCAACCCCCCCCCCCCCCCCCCCCCCCCCCTTCCAAACCCCCTAAAAAAGCCACATTTTACTCTCTAACTGATCAAAAGTTCTTTGAAAAAAAAAAAAAAAAAACAATAGAAATCGCACGTTTCTAAAAAGTTAAAGTCGCAATCATTGTCTGCACAGATATAAAGATAGTCTGGTTAGCTGACCTGAGAACACGCAACATATATGTGTGTGTTTATATTAGTGGTAGTTTGAATAGTAATATTAGGACGTAAAAAAATGTTTTTTTTTAAATATCACATGCTAAAGCTGTTTGTATTTTTTTTTTTAAGAGACAGGGTAAAGCTTACTACTGAAGTTGTAAATAATCAAGTAAGTCGCGAAAAAAATGAGAATAACGGAGGTAGCGTTAGTAAAATATTTACAAAGTAGGAAATGAAAACTTTAAAATCATGTGTTAAGCTCCTTAAGTTAACAGTTTCAGTCATTACCCGTACCCTCCCCCCCCCCCCACCTTTTCCACCGACTACTGCTCTCTCCCTCTTCGAAAGATTTGAGTATCATCACCTGACGATATTTTTTGTAATTGACCTTGATATCCTTGTCCATCCGGACTAAAATAGGGAGCAGGCATCGTTATGAGTAGTAAATGTGGTAAGTGTAATATTTACCACACCATCTTTCAAGTACCAGTATAACTAATACCACCACAATAACTAAACTAATGTCACTGCTATCTGTTTTACCATCGGAGTACACATGGAGTCGTGAGCCAGAAGATTTGACGCCGCATGGCTAGTGCTATCGCCACGGACTGGTCAGGTAATGATGTGTAATTTTGCTCCCCGACAGAAAAACACCATCACCTTACCGGCGGTCTTCGGTTTACTGAAGTGCTTCCGGGTATACAATGTTCTTAGTTTTTCCGTCTGGTGCGTACACGAATAAATCAGATGGTTTTCCGACGCGTGAACAGGCCACAAATAGCTGTCCATGTGAAAAGCATGGATGTTTCAAATGTTGTCCACACACTTGTAGTGATTGTCCCTGTGATTTGTTGATGGTCATTGTAAAGGCGAGTCGCACCGGAAACTGCAAACGTTTGAATTCGAATGGCATGTCTGTCGCACTCCACGTGTAGTATGTTGGCAGGTCAGAGTAAAGTAGTGTCTTTGCAAACATATCATCTCTACACAATGAGAAAAATACAGTTAACGTGGTTGGCGGTGGTGACAATGCTCGTGCATGTGCATTTTCTGTAGTTAAATACACGCACTGTCCATTTTCAAAGTGCATTGCCAAATGAACAACTGCTGGATGTTGTTTATAAATTGGAAATGACAAAATGCGCCATACTGCTTCATCGCTACTTATGTAGCTCCCCAGCTGATATTGTTTGATTTCATCTAAAGACGCAGCTGCATGCCCCACTCAAAAGACTGCCATATCGCTTCTTTTGTTGACATATTTGCAAATGTACTTTATTGATTTCACTGAATTGAAATACTCTACATCGATGTGTGCTTTTTACGTCTTCGAGAGCAACGCTGAATACGGTACAACCCAACAATTATCAGCTTCAACATCATTGTTTCGCACTTTTAAAGTGACGCATTTTTCGCCATTTTTAGCTGATCGTCGACGATAGAGAGGATATCCATCATTTGAAGAAATGTGTGATCTACGTCGGTAGGTGGTAGTAGTGAGCCAGCCCAATGATAAATTTGGTCTTGCACTTTGAATTTAGGCATGTAATTCTCACGCACAATATTTTTTCCACCGAATGATGTCATTTGATAACATGAATTGTGTACGCGAATGTTTGCCAAGACATGTTTTGACGGGCTTGTATTACCTGCTACCAATGATGATAGTGGTTCTGGTGGTGAATGTATTACTAGCAATTTAACTTTTCCACCTGCACAGCACATTCCCAGTGTTTCATTCTTAAATTTGAAGGTACTGCAATGTACGCACAATTTATCCATTTTGCCAAAAAAAAAAAAAACACCTGTGGATGAAGACTGTAATCATTATTGCTGTTGTAATGGAATGGTGTGCTTCTACGACAGCAACGGAGTTATCCCCAAAGAATTTATTCCAGAGGGACAGACTGTCACAGCCACAGTTTATTTAAGTATTTTTAAACGTCTATTGAAACGGGTTTTCCGAGTCTGACCCGAGTTATAACACCTGGCTGTGTTTTCCTACTTCATGACAACACACCGGCTCACCTGGCGGTAGTTGTAGAAGGAAATTTTGGCCGAAAAACAAGTGTGTATTCTCACCCATTCACACTATTCCCCAGATTTGTCTACGTGTGATTATTTCCTATTCCCTAAAAAAAAAAAATAATAATAATTTTGAAAGAACGCTTTTTCGACGATATTGGTGACATCCAAAGGGCGGTAACATCAACTTTGAGGGTCATAACAACATAGCAACTACGGAGGTTGTTCCAGTATTTGTAAGATCAAGCCACTGGCTGTATCAATTCACAAGGGGCTTACATTGAATAAAATACAGGTTATATTTTCAACTGTTGGTTATTTTAATTTTTATGAAATCAGTCTCATCACTTATTAGTCAGACCTTGTAGTAATTTCGTCTGGTCTCTGGGTAGTGAGATCGGACACCCGTGCGCACGCCATAGAAATCTATTGGCAGTTGGAAATCGAAAAGAGTAGCCCAACGGCGCTGCCCGGCAAAATTTTGAGTTACAAATCTACCCAAAGTAATTCGGGGCCCTCGCCTGTGCTACAGAGCCAGTGCACTGTGCTGAGCACCTCCGGACTCAGACTTGAGTTAGAAGAAGTACGGAGCACTAATAGGTCACTACCCGAGTGCCATGATGTTGATCCGTTGTTCTAACCCTAAACTAGCAGTAGTAGATTTTAACCCCACTAGGACATCACACAAGCGATAAACACCTGATGACACAAAGTGCCACCATGTGGATTAGTATCACCCGCGGGGAGGTCTAGAAACCGCGTTCAGCCATTATACCATTCGTCTATATAGCTGCCCCTGGCAAGAGGTGGGGCTTCAAGATAAAGAAAAATTGCATCTCACGAGGAGATGACTGAATTATATAACTAACCTTAAACTTCAAACCTCTTAATTCAAGGAGCACCACAACATACCGGCCTTCTCTGGGTTCATCCTTTGACCTTGCCTGTTCACATCACTCCTTCATGTCATACAAAGCACTTTGCGATTCTTAGGTTATGTCGTGACTTTCTGACCCACTTCAATGCATTAAAGCATCATATGTAAATGTCAAAGTTCGTTTTGGTCATGCTGGTTGTATCTTTGCCAGCTTTGCTATATTAATTTTGATTAAAAACAGAATAAGGAACGATGGGAGACAAAGAACACACACTCAGCAATGTTTGCGTGGATTTTTATCATGTTATTGGTCGACCAAGCCTAATATGGGTACCATAATGTATGTCCTAGGAAAGTAAAGACAGCCGGCGTAATGCTGACCACATTACCCACCTAGTGTCGATTGATCTGTAAAAATGTGGGTGCTCTTCCCATATGCCCGATGCGCCTAAAGGCGTGAAAAGGGATCTTCAATTTTTACCTCCCCAATAATGGTTGGCTTTGAAAACATTGTTACCGTCCAAAAACAACCGGTCTAAACAATATGCCGCAACATAATCCACATCAAATGTGGCACAATGTGTTTGTGAAATGCAGTTGTCATTCAAAAAGAAACCTAATGCAGGCGGCAACATCGAACGGGATACGGGTACATGCATCTGTTGAATCAAACGACTCAAACTATACAGGGGTTAGACATCTGAAGTCGGCTTTGTGGCTAAGTCGATGCGAACGCTTCGTAATGTGGGGTACCGGATTCGATCAAAGCTACGTTGGTTTCGACAGTGGTGTCAGGGAGTCGACCGTCCAGGAAGCAATGGCAAATTACTGGACGTAAATTTGCCTAGTGAAACCACACAACAGCCAGGGGCTGATGGGCTTGGTTCTGCAACGTCCTGTAAAGGATAAGCAACTGCAACTAAAAAAAAAAAAAAGACATTTGAATCTAATGTAAACCGTGTGCAGATTGATGAGAGTAAAGTTAGCATTAGCTCTGCCTTGTGTATACTTTTTTTTTTAAATTAATTATAATAAACAAGACACTTATCTAATAATTTATGACAACATGCAGAAAAAAAGTGTTTGCGACTTACCCGTGACCTAAACATCTTAAATAAAATGAGCATTGCAAAATGGCAAATATTATCACTGGATTTTCAGCAAGATAAATTAAAATGCTGAGTTTGTAATTGATTTTTTTTTTAAAGAAGGACTAAACATGGAATCAAATAAACTAATTATATTTGACGCATGAAGATATTTTTTTAACTTATCCAAAGCCAAATTAGTAACTAACACATTATTGTGGTTTAAAGGAGGTTTCCTAAATGCAAATTTATTAGCGAAAATACGTAAATATATATAAATATGTATATATATATATATATATATATATATATATATATATATATATATACGTATTTTCACTCTGTTCAATTCTGTGCAGTCAGTTCGATATCATGGATGGAGTCCAGTCCAGCAGCCTCAACATCTCTCATTAATCTTTTTTCTAGGGTAACTTGTAGGAGTCATCCCCTCCTAAATCCCTTTATTTTCCGTGTCGAAGTATACTTGGTGATTCCTGCTGGCTTCTTCTCGGCCTGAGTCTAATACAACACAGTTTTCTCTGTCTTATTAAGTGTGATTGTAATATATATATATATATATATATATATATATATATATATATATATATATATATATATATATATATATATATATAAGAAGAAACTCCACAGGGGAGTATGCACTGTCTAGGTTTTCACTGTGGGACTTTTAATTGCCTCTTGGTTGCATCAGATAACTCTACCCCAAAATACGCAAATTACATTGACAGCTGGTTTTCTGTGTCCCCCCAGAAAGCGATCGCGTAACGGCTCTCGCTCTTTGATAGGGAACATGGACAAAAATTGCCTCAGATACTATTTTTTTTAAACCAGGTTATTCATTTGCAGATAAGTGTCTGCTAATAAGCAAGTGATGGTTCTAGAAAGGGATATCCAGGCTGCTTATACATGTTGATTCTCAGTCTAACTAATACGTAGTCGATGAAGACTCCCTGTTACACAATGAGAAAGGAAGGAGTCAACACAATAAATGAAAATGGAGAACGACTAGCTGAATTATGTATGCAGTCAGATCTAGTAACTGGAGTCACCATTTTTGCTCATGACATTTATAAATTAACTTGCACTCACGAGATGGAGTGACTAAATATTATAGACCACCTCTGTTTAAACAACATATATAGAGGCTATATGATGAATGTCTGAGCATACAGAGGAGCAGATGTGGCAGTGACCACAACTTGTGTGTAGGAAAATTAAAGTTTAAATTAAAAACAGCTGCCAAAGAACACGTGCGAAAAAACAACAGAAAAAAAAAACAGATAGTCAAAGACTTCTCATTGTAACGTTTTTAGAAGAGTTCCAGCCTGAGCTGAAAAAAACATGTTTGAAGTCCTTGAAGTAGAGGTTTATCATAGTACAGTATTGAGGAAAACTACTGATATAGAAACCACAATTTTAGAAGCAGCAATGGTTAATGCAGAGATAAAGAAGTATGCTATAAAACCTTGGATAAGGGATGATACATGAAGTGTGCTAAGGAAAGAAACGCACTCAAGCTCACTACATGCAATGATAAAACAGTGGAGAGAAAAATCAGGGCTAAAGAAGATTACAAGAAAGATAAATCAAAAGTTTTGCCAGATAAGAGAGCATATGCAGATACATTAGCAAAAGATATAGCTAATGTGTATGAATTTGATATCATTTGGTCATTTATTATTACAGTTTTTTGTTTGTTTACATAATTTCAAAGTGGTTATGGAGTTTATTCAACGTCTTTTCTTTTTCTTCTTGTGTGTTGTACTTTGCTCCTCACTTTATTTTTTTGGTCGTCAATGTATGTATGTACTCGTGTGGAGAGTATGTGTCTTTGTATGTACATATATATGCATGTATTTAGGTATACACGTAAATATGTATGTATTTATGCATTCTGTAAAAAAATACAAACATGTATGTGCGTATTATGTATGTTTATATACAAAATATATACACATGTATGTGAAACCACTCAGCAATACTGCGTCGTTCCACACTGGAACCACAAGTGCAATATACTTGACGATGTAACAACGGAGAAGGTTTAAATCAACTATGGAGTGAAGCGGGAATGTGTTCATTTCTTTTCAAATGTGCTTTTCGAGATCAGGAGAGTGGTATATCCAGTCATGCTCGATCTCACGGCAGCCTCTACAATGCTCGTAGTCTGAAACCAAAACCAGGATAAATAAGGTGCTTGTTGTCATTTGCAAATGTTTTAACTATCATTGCATGTATATCAACCATAATTCAAGTCTCTAGCATAGAGTGTGTGACGATATATAGAAGGCTTTAGACGAGCTGGTAGATAGCTTCTTTCTGCAGGTAATGCTGCAATTACCACCCACTCATGGCGAAGATCCGCAATGATTAGTCTTTATTATGCACATCTCTGATGTGAATTTATACTAACAATCACCAAAAAGTAGAAACAGATTATGATGCATAGTGTGAATGATAGACCTGCAGTTTACACTAGTGATGAAGAACTGGAGACAGTTGACCATTTTACCTGTCTGGGATCCACGGCGAATAACCGACTATCGCTATACCAAGAAGTAACATCAGGATAGGCGAGGCAGCAACACTAATGAGCGGGCTCACAAGAGCAGAAAGTTCACAATTAAAGCAAAAAGTCGTTTCTATCAGGCTCGTGTTCTCAGCACACTTCTTTATGGCAGTGAAACTTGGTCAACTTATTAAGCGCGACTGGTAAAACGGCTAAATAGCTTTTACATGCAAATCCTAAAAAGAAAATCTGGCACGATAAAATCCTACAACAATGAGTTATCGGAAAAAGCTGGTTTTCCAAAGAGTTTCTCTATGCCTTGCCTTCAAAGGTTCAGGTGGCTGGGTCACACCTGAAGAATGGAGGATGGGACAGTCCCCAAGAACATCCTCTATGGCAGGGCTATTCAACTAAGTTTGCTGGCGGGCCAGAATGTTGAACATTGAGATCGTCGCTGGCCAGTGGCCCGAGCCCACTCTACAATTGACACAATTTTGAATCGGTAGATTTAATACACTCGAAAACTATTATGCCTTGGACGTAGCCTATATAAATGAAGCAGTGTTGTAAACCACCATAATGTAAAGTGTACTACAATCTTCTGTAATGATTAATTATTACTCACTTTTAATTCTTCTTCTTCTTCGTATTCACCGGCTGTAAACTCCAGCGGAAAGTTCTGTTTGTACGTCTACTTCTGGACTCTTGTCCTGTTCCAGAAACGGAGTGTTGCGTACACATCCGTTTTAAACGTCTTGCTCATTTGCATGCAGACTGTGGGTTCCTTGGCTCTCGGACAGATGTACTCCGTCTTCGAAGGAAGCTCCCAATTAGTCGACTCTTGCGACATTCTTTTGGACAGGCAGTGGGTCTATTCTCGTTTGCCCACAATAGGCCCCCGGAACCCACACAGGGATCAATTTTAATTGAAATACACGCATTTCCAACTTGTCGTTTGGGATCACATATAAACGTTACCCTTGTGACTTCCATTACATTGGCACAATAACAATAATAACTGTCCACAGTTGGTTTCATGTTCGCAGAAGAAACCGAAAGGTTGAGTTGAGTCGAGAATTGAAATCACAGCACTCGGGGCATTCCAATGCATGCTATGCCCTTATCTTCAGCAGCCAGCGAAGATTTCAAATACTGATGGTACCGGTCACAGTCGGGTTACAAGTCCGTCTTGCCTTTCCTCTGAGTGTAGTGATTTGGCCAGACCCTCTGGTTACACACAGGTGCCTCATTCTCTCCAGGCCATAATAATAGAAACCGAAAGGTATAACGATGCGAAATGTAACTAATGGAAAATAATGCATTTTCGTTTTTGAGCGAATTTTGCCAAATTTGACTAATGAGAAGTTAGAACAATTCTCATGTAATCCTGCAGCCTATTATTGCTCACTTTGTCTTTATGACATTCACGTGTGATAAGCTTGATTCACAAGTGAAAGTTGAGCCAGATATGGTCAGTATGAATCTAGCAACTTTTCTACCATTAGGGAGCTGCTCCTGTTGAATCCTCTTGTACCAAAACTTGACGGTTCCACTTTTTTGAAAATTTTCAGTGAGTGTGATGGAACTTTAGATATACACAAGTTCTAACTGCAGAGAACCTTCATCAATAAAAGATATCATTCAAAGAAAATCACACAAAGGGGGGATTTCAAAAGAATCTCAAACGAATAACATTACATTTTTTGGGATATTGAAGTCTTCAAATCTGTTGAAATTATTATGAAACTTTTAAAAATATTTTTATCATTCGATCGGTTAAGGTTGCCGAGTGTTGAAAAAATAAAATAGCAAGCATACTAGTTTCGAATTAGGCACAGTTGGTGATATAAATACATATTTCAGTGTCCAGTCAATGTTAAATGCATGATTTTCACATTCTCGCTTTGCTCTTTTACTAGTGCTAGCCATGAAATCAAATATTTAACTAAATTATTAAAAGTAAATAATTTAAAACATTGTTACTGATTCAGTTTGTTACTGCTCAATCGCGTCCGACAATCTGACTGTGACCTGCATGTGACTTCGCGTTCTTCTAGACGTTTTAATCTGATAACAAGATCACAAACTAGCAGGTATTCTGCCGTGTACAGTATCTGATGTTCTGCTTCATTCAATGTCATTAGTTTGTGGCGCCCATTAGGAAGAGATTCTCTGTAATCAAAGCTCTAACAGTCAGGACCGTGCTGGTATTTCCGTACGCCCCCTGTCCAATAAATATCTCATCTTCATTGAATGTCCAGTGCAGCTGTGGCCTTCCTACTTGTTGCTTTATTCTTTGCGGCCTATCTTATTACCTTGACTTCAAACAGGCGAGTTTTGCTATTTGAACGAACTGAAAACGAACTTTTATCCTGATCTAATTACTTTTTTATTTTCCTATGCCGGTCCCCTTGTATCTTCGCTTTTACAGATTCCTAAGAAACAATTCCTATTGGGACATTCGACTCGAATGGTTTTTAAAGAATAAACAAAAACATTAATTGGTTAATTTTTTTTCTTTTAAATAACTATATTTGGCTATTTTGGCAACTATCGGCGGGCCACTTGCTAGGCCTCGCCGGGCCAGATTTAGCCCGCGGGCCGCCAGTTGAATAGCCCTGCTCTATGATATACTGCAGATGGGTAGAAGATGTCGAGGCGATCCCTACTACGATATACAGATTTGTGCAAGCGGACATGAATAACACAGGCACTGAAATTGATTTTTTGAATCAAAAAGCTATTCACCGTGTTGCGAGGAGTGGGAAAATCAGCAAAGGAAAAAGAATGAGGAAAATCTCATTGCATAAAAGATGAGAGCTGAAAAAAAGAACAAACTAAATATAGATGATGGCAACAACAGCTCAGATATCTGACGCTACAATTGTGAAATACTTTTTTGTCAACAGAGAAAAGTCGTCCTAGACGCCATCGCTATAGGCTGTGAGTCCCATGACGTGTCAGAGAACAGTATAACATTATCGTCTAGAAAGACCGAAAGTGAAAACATATATTGATGTGTGTGTGTGTGTGTGTGTGTGTGTGTGTGTGTGTGTGTTATGTATGCATGTATGTATGTACATGTTGGTGTATGTGTCTATGTATTGATATATGTATTATATATGTCTTCATGTGGGTTTGCAAGTATACAAACATGCATATATGTATGTAGGTTAATATTGTATACGTATTATGCATGTGCACATTCGTGCAATGATTCATCTGTGCATTCTGTAATATTTAAGACTCTATATGTGTGTGTATATAAGTACATTGCGTTTAAAACATGAAATTATGTTGACTGCTTGAGTCACTCCTGTTTCCATCCGTTTACTGTCTGTAACTGTCTGTGACAAATGGTAACATATACGTAATATTTCCTTGTAAGAATACAACGAACCCTGTTTTTGTTAATTTGTTTGTAATTTTTGTTTAGCTCAACAATTTTTATACATAATATCACATTCCGTGTATGATATAAACACCAGCTTCAGACGTACACAAGTTGAGAAACAATATTTTTTTAATACACGAGAAAATACAGCGCCTTACTATTTGAAGAGCTGAACTGTTATTGCTCTGCATGAGCGATTTTTTCGGAGTTTGGTGTACTCACGTTTTCTATAAGTATCAAAACTTAATTTGCCATGTACCCTGAACTATCTACCAGCTCGTCTAAAGCCTTCTAGATATCGTTACAAACACTATGCTAGAGACTTGAACACGTAGAATTATGGTTGATATATGCGCAATGATAGTTAAAGAATTAGGAAATGACAACACTTCTATCTGTTGACGTGCTATGAAGATAAGACCAGATAACACATCGACGTCACAAGTGTTAATGATATTGATTATTGTAAGAAAACAAAAAGCAGACTTGCCGTTAAAGATGGTTGCTGGAAGTAAGCATTGTAAAATACTAAATTATCGTTTGATTTTCAGAGACCTAATTTTTTTTTTTTTTTTTTTTTTTTTTTTGTAAGCAAAAAAAAAAAAAAATAATTAAATCAAACGTCATCAGCATCATTATGTGCCCTGCCAACTAGCTAGGCGCTCATTCATCTGCACAGATCACAATCCCTGGTTGCCTGAAACAGCTCTCTTGATCACATACCTCTATGCCATTGTTTCAGCCCATCCAGCATCGTCTCTTTTAGTCTGCATCTACACCTCTTTTCATTAATTTTTCCAGTTTTCAGGAAGTTTTCATATGCCTCTATTTTCATTAGGTGGCCAAAGAACAATATGTGTCTCGTTCTTATTGTTGTATATAGAAATCTACTTTCAGTCCCTTCTTTACAACAGTCGTTGTAAGTTACTCTGGCTGTCAAAGGTATTCGTAACATTCGTCTCAGATAGTTGTTGCTTCCAATTTTTTCTTAATTTGTTCACTGACATTCTAAGATTGTCTGCGATACAGCAGAACAGGTCCTATGTAGCATTTTAGCACTCTTTTATTCTGACTATTAATGAGAGCGGCTTATTGCATAATATATTTTTCCTTTCCTGAATTGCTGCCTTCGCTTGACCTATTCTGCTTTTGGGCTCTGTCACACAGTTTCCACCAGATGATATAATTGTTTCAAATATATGAATTTATTGACTCGATTAAGCCTGCTTCTTTCACCTGAGTTATTGCAATATTGTGTTATCTGTTGAATGTTGAAGGCTGAATTAGGAATTTCACAGCTGGAGATTAAATGGCTGTCACCTCCATGTCGAGGACTTTTGGATGATCATGGGAATTGAAGTGCAACGGTACTGGTTTCAGATCACTAATTTGCACCTCCAAAAGATGTTGTCTGAACCTGTTTCACCACTGTATTTCATGTCACATCTCTTGCAGTTGATGACATAAATGACACTGCTGCTAGTACAATAGAATGCTTCACGTATATGGACGGTGGAGAAGGTGGATTCTAGACTAGTCACCTGGACGACATATGCATAGGTCCTGCATACAGGTCTGTGGCAAGAGACCATGCCGAAGTTGGACTCAGACGCCGGACGTAACCGACTTTTGACTAGAATGTCCTTGAGGTTACAATCATGCCTGTAGGCCACTAGAGGACGTTCAGAGAAAATCATGCTGTTGGCAGGGTCGGCTTTAAAGATCGAGAGATGCCTAAGGAAAATATTTTTGGCGCGTATGTTGTGAGGGTGGTAGGTAAGTGTGAGAAAATGTCTGCTGTGGTGACGTTTAATCTTGGAAACGGGGCCTCGGCACGATGGATAGACCGTAGGTTGTGAAAGGCCGCAGATAAGACATGTTCATTGTACCTTCAAAGCCGGAAGAAGTCCAGCATTTCCAGTGCCTTGTTGTGAAAGTCGTCGTTCTCCTGCCATAGTCTGAGGAGGCGTAGACGTTGGAAGAACGGGACTGAGTCCTTGCAAGCAGAGGGATGGGGAGACGTGTAGAGAAGAAAAGCGTGGGAATCAGTAGGCTTGTAGTACACCGAGGTACTGCGGCCTATAGAATTCAAGGTGACAGTGAGATCCAGAAAATGCACCAACAAAGGTGAGATGCTAGAAGTGCATCTGATCCTTGGATTAAAGTTAGAGAAAACATGAATGAAGTTCTGCAGTTCATGTAGGGGCATATCGGTGACACCGATGTCATCACCGATATACCTCCTGTAGAGCTCGGGAAGCCTACCTGTATATGCATGACGTATCTGGTGCTCGCGGTGGCCCATGCAGAGGCAGGCATAGCTGGGTCCCATCCTAGTCCCCATAGCGACGCCGCTGATCTGGTTGAAATACTGGCCATTAAACTCGTACGAGTTTAGAGTGAGCACTTACTCAGCCAGACATATCAAGCGGTCAGTGGCTATGGCAGGACTGCCTCTCTGATCTAGAAAGAACCGCAAAGCCTGGAATCTATCCGAACGTAGAAAAGAGGTGAAGAGGGAGATAACATCTAAGGTGAAGATGTGGTACCTGGAAGAAGAGGTGAACCTGATAGATTTCAAGACAGAGATAGCATGGTTGGTATCTTTCACGTAGGATGGGAGATCAACGACCAGGGGCTGCAAAATATAGTCCAGGAACCCGGATATGAGCTCTGTGGAACAAGCGCAGGTGGACACGATCGTCCACCTGGGTTGTCCGGGTTATGTTTCTTGGGAAGCATGTAAAGGCCAGGCTTCACCAGACAACTGTCCTCGACAAATAGAGAGCTGGCCAGGGCATTGGATGAAGGTTGTGATGGTGCTTTTTACTATTTTGTTGTTTTTTAATCGTAACATCCTGTGTCTGCCGTTCATAGAAAGAAGTACACTAAGTTGCCTGTCCCTCTTGTGCACATATCAATATTTTCTCCAGATTACTATTGCCCATCCCTTGTCTGCAGGTTTAATAACAATATCATCACGACGTTTTAATCGCGTAAGTGCCTAAAATTCTTGAGGTGAGAGGTTAGATTGCCGGAGAGTTTGGAATTTCAA
>CAJHNH020003462.1:10000-17500 GCA_905116865.2 Candidula unifasciata | reverse complement strand
AAAGTATGGACAGAGCAGACATAGTCAACGCTGTACGAACTGGGCTAGTGGAGAATGAGGAATCCCTGACACTAACACGATTGCGTGACATGGGAGTTAAGCATGGTGATGCACGTCTTTGCCGTCTTCGAGGCCGAGAAAGGAGACAATATAACAAGCTTCTCATGGGGACAATTAGTAGAAGTACTTTAGAGTGGCTGCTGCTTCGGAGAACTGAGCACGCATGGGTATGCCTAATGTGCAGTGACAATAATTGTGATAACAGAACATAAAACAACATCTTAGTAGGGAGTCGGCAGTACGAAACCCAAGTTCAAGGTGTCTCCTTCGTGCCAAAGAACTGCATGGCTGTTGGGTGAACAGTCGTTAACGATGGCAGGCAGGTCGTTGTAGGGGCGACGCCTGCTGGTGGATGTAATGTCCTAAGTCCCTTCCCCAGCTAATAATGAGGGTACTGCTGGGGTGACCGTTTATTAACCCTCACATAATTCTTCCGGTCAAAATGGACGCTAGGTACGGCCACCTTTTTTTTTTTTTAAAGCCGTGGCAAATATTTTTTTTTGCCAGACGGTGGCCGTTGCATTTTTGCTCCATTTGTAGACTGGAAGGATGTAGTTTCGTCGCCCAGCTTCTGAGTTGAGTGCATGGCGTGACACTGTGAGCTGCGTTTGTTTTTCGTTGGCACAGGAGCGGAGCATATGTTGGGTGACCCGTTTGCTATGAAGCTGAAACTAGGATTACCAGATTACCAGATTACATACATTTATACATTCATACATACATACATACATACATACATACATACATACATACATACATACATACATACATACATGCATACATACATGCATGCATGCATACATACATACATACTTAAATACATACACACATATACCTTTTACCATGCATACACATACACTAGCAAATATAATATATGAATACGTCCTATAAGAACGTCTGCATGTGTCTCTCTGATATTATAAAATGTCTAACATCTGTACAAGGAACCAACCGTAAGCTTGTCACTCTAGTCGTGATGGTAATTTGGTACTGCAGTGACAATATATGACACACAATGTCAAAAGTACCTGTTGCAGTGTCACAATTGAGTCTTTTTTCCTGTCTGAACGTTCGATAAAGTTCAGTAATGGATGTTTGAAGTCTGGCTTCAGGCTCTTTCTTCTTATGATCGGTGGATCCCTGCGGTACCTGCTCGCCTGTGGGGCTCTTCTTATTACTTACTGCTTCCCGACATTTCATCTGTAATAATTGCTGCATAAGAGTAACAGTTAATTACTTGTTGTGTTTGATTTGTTGCATTTTTTTTTCTAGAAACTCTAGAACCTGAATGTCAAGAACGTGGACTTTCTTTTCATTTGACTGAAGCCTTATAAATATACCTTCGTCTGTCTTTGTATGGATGTTGAAATATTTAAATGAGCACTTGTGAGAAACCCTATCTTTAAATACTATGATACACAGATTTTACAATAGACAGACTACTGAGATTGTCTAGGAAGATAATAGGCCGAATCAATTGTCGACGAGGGACCTATACAAATTGATAGTTAAAACATACAACATGAATTCACAAATGAAAACACATGAATATGTCTAGACATTTTAGAAAAGTAAAACCACTATCGCCACAATGCAACAAATAATAATGATACAGGTTATGGTAAGAAAACAAACAGCAGAGCAATATGATAAACGGCAACTTACACTATAAAGAGCAAACTGTGAAACAGATTAATTAAAATGGTAGGAATTACTCAGACTATTTTAAGCTATGTGAATCAAGATCTGAACAGACTTTTTTTTGCTGATACCGTTAGTGTCCTGATAGATAAATACGATACCAATTACCCAGCACGCATAGCTGGATAACACTCGCCTGTGGATTGGAAGGCCGCGGGTTCGAGACCTGACATAGCCAGAACGTTTTTCAAAAATAACCTTGCTCAAACGCCGACCCAGCCTTAGGAATAATCCTGGGATGTAAAGGCTTTCTAAGGCGTGTTTTTTGCTACAACAACAATCGAGATTTAGCCCTATATGCCCAATATGCCTAAATGAATGGAAAAGTGTACTTGAACTTTTTAGTAGTAGAATAATGAAAGCAATCGTGAACATGGAAAAAATACCATCCGGATTAATATGTGAGCCAAACATAGAGAAAAAATAACATAAGTATGATTTGTAAATACTCAGGACTACCAATATCTACGCCAGGCATTTATTTATTTATTATTACAGTGTTTTACTAGTTTGCACATTATTTCAAAGAAAATGTGCAGATACTTCATCGGTTTATAAAAAAATAAAATAATGTGTGTGATGTTTTGGTTGCCACTGTTGTCTAATGTTAGTGTGTGTCTATGTATGAGTGTGTGTGTGTGTGTGTGTGTGTGTGTATGTATGTACGTATCATGTAAGTGTGTATTTTAATATATCTATGATAGCATTATGTATGCGCGCATGCATGTATGTACGCATGTATTTATGAACGCCTGTATTTATATTTTTGGATATGTAAGTACGAAAGCTGTATAAATGTGTAAATGTGTGCATGTATGTATATATGTATGTGTGTATAATGCATGTATGTATGCACGTATGTATATATGAAGGTATGCATTATTTAGTATTATGTGTATATGAATGCATGCAATGATTTGTTTACGCATGGTGCAATATTTTATGAATGTGTGCGTACATCTGCAAATATGTGCACAGTGTGTTCCAGACATTAAATACTATGAGCACGAGCAGCTGCTGTTGGCTGCAATTGTTAACTGCTTGTAAAATCGACAAGTTATAAAACCTTCCTAGCGTTTATGAAGATGTAAATAATGCAGATAAAAACAAAACATTGGGCAATTTATGTCACATATATGTCCGGATTCAACCAAAAGACGTCCTACAGAAGACACTGACAGTGCCTTCCGTGATTTATCACCTAACGGGCGAATTTTGAGACTGGCCGAAGCTTTATTTATAAAAAATGTGTAACCCTTTCATATGTAGGCTTAAAGAATTAATTTTTGACATGAAATTAACCTGTCAATTAAAATGACCATCATGAACCTTCATCAAATCGACAACAGTGGTTCCTAAGAAACCATTCTGTATTTCTTCTTCTTCAGCATTCCGAGCCGTTGAGGTTCATTGCTGCAGATATCACACGCCTCCATTTATATATCTGGTTGGCCTTCTATTTCCAGTTTCTAACACCAAATATTAGCAGGTGTGTCTGGACATTATCTCTACATATTCTTCTTTGTTTTAACCGTGGTCTACGACCATTCATCTCCGTTGTGTATACATTTTTTACTTCTCTGTCATCTGACATTCTTTCAATATGCCCCAACAATTTTAGTCTATTAGCTCCCATTATGCCAGTGATCAATGTTGATTTAAACAGATTATAAATTTCGTTATTGCTTCCTACTCTCTATTCCCGGCTGTTTGCATCTTTGATGGGTCCAAAGATTCGTTGTAAGACACTGTTTTCGAAAATGTGTAATAAGGCTTCATCTCTTTTAGTTGTGATCCAAGTTTCAGAGCCATTTAAAACGACTCGTTGTTTGTATTACGGCTGAGTTTGTTCATGTATATGCTTTGTTGTATATTGATGTAGCTGCAGTAACGCAAATAGCGAGAAGCACCGAAATATTTCTAGCAATAAAGTATGCAATGTATTGATTTTATGCGTAGTATTTAAGTTCATTACGGGAAAACGTTGTTTTGAGTTTATGAATATTAAAACTGTAGTAATTGCAGAATCAGAGTAACAAGAAAAAACTTTTAGTGTTTGGTCATAGAAAGTCATAGAACCTCAAGGTCAAGAAGAATGAGTTATCTTCCTGTAGGACGAAAGCCTAACAAATGTCTATAAATATCTAAGTGTGGATGTTGAAGAATGTACTCAAGTACTGGTAAGACAAGCTATCGCCATAAATGTTATTTTACACAGACGTTATAATAGACAGGTTACTCAGTGACCTAAACAAATTAATCAGTAAAACACTGAATATCGAAATCACAAATTTCACTACGTACATTTGTTTCCAATTCAGCAGACATCAAAAGAGACAATACCACCAACCCATAGAGTTGCATAAAAAATAAAAAAAAATAAATTGATGTCAACCGATATCCTGCAGTTGATGGATGAAAGAAGGAAGAAAAAGAATGATAAAGAGGAATACTCTATAAATAAAATAAATAGTAAACATATGCAAAATGGCTAAAGAAGCATGGCTGAATCAAATGTGTACAGAGACTGTGGAAAATCACAGGAAAGACTCACATTCCATGTAAAAACAGATAAATATGTTAACAGGAAAGATGACACTTAACAGCACTGGATGTTTGAAATCAAAAGATGGTGACTTATTAAAGGGACATGTAATATAATTACCAGATGGACAGAGTATATAAGGGAATTGTATGATGATAATAAACCAGATGTAGAACTGCAGATCAACAATGATTGTCCAACAATAATGACTGCAGAAAATGAGGATGCAATACATCATATGAAGAAAGGAAAAGCACCCGGGCCAGACAACATCTCACTGGAAGAAACCGAAGCACTGGGAGATTTTGGAATTGAAATAATAACTAAACTTTTAAATGATATTCATAATAGTGGGTATATTCCAAATGACCTTTTAAAATCTATATTTATAGCTCTGCCAAAGAAACCAGGCACTTTAAAATGTGAAGACCATCGCACAATAAGTCTTATGAGTCCCATGACTAAGATTTTACTGAGAATAATTATGAGAAGAATTTAAAAAAAAATAAACCAGAAATCAGCGATAAACAATGGAGATTTGTAGAAGGAAAAGGTACAAACAATGCCATATACATCCTAAAGACGTTGTCAGAAAGAGCTATAGAAGTAAAGACTGATTTGTACTTATGCTTCATAGACTATACAAAAGCATTTGTCTGTGTGAAGCATGAAGACGTAATTAAACTGTTAGACAAATTAAACATTGATTAAAAAGATCAACGAATAATAAAGAATATGTATCGTCGGCTAACAGCAATATAAGAATAACCAACTGTTAACGTACATTTAAAAGCATAAAGAGGGGCGTACGACAAGGATGTGTACTATCACCTGATTTGTTTTCAATATTCAGTGAATATATAATGAGATCTTTAATTGATACGCCCGGAATTGTGGTTGATGGGCACATTATAAACAATTTACGCTATGCTGACGACACAGTCTTGATAGCAACAAGTCAGAAAGAACTACAGCAAATGATAGACATTTTGGTGTTAGAAAGTGGAAGAATGGGCCTCAGTTTGAATAATGGGAAGACAGAAGTAATGGTGGTATCAAAGAAACAAATTATTCCTAAATATGTAATAAAGGTCGATGGTGGTATTTTAGGGTAATTACAGAAATTTAAGTATTTGGGCACATGGATAACATCAGATGGAAGATGCATAACTGAGATAAGAAACAGAATAGGACAGGAAACAGCTGCATTTTATAAAATGAAGAGCATCTTGTGCAATATATCCTTGTCATTGAAAGTTTAAAAAAAAAAAATTATTGCTTGCTGCATACATGCAGTTTTAACATATTGCTTTGAATCCTGGACAACCGGTAGACATGCCAAACAATTTCTTGAGTCCTGGGAGAAGGGAATTTACAGAAGAATGCTTAGAATACTTTGGACAACCAAAAAGAGCAACCAAGAGGTTTTGAAAGAGGCGGGAGCCCGAAGACAACGTATCACAGACATCAGAAGGAGGCAGTCATCATTTTTCGGCCTTGTTATGAGAAGAGGGAACATGGAACATGTGGTGACCACTAGAAAGATCTGGGAAAGGAGGGATAGAGTAAGACCACTGGAGATCGTGGATTATGGAGAGGCATGATAGCCCACTATAGTCGGCAGGGCACCTGATGGTAATGATGAGGACATTAATTTCGCTGTTTCAGAAAAGTAAAACTAGTTAAACTATTCACAACGTAAAGCAATAATAATAATAATAATAATAATAATAATAATAATAATGGTTGTGACAGGTAAACAAAAATCAAAAATATCGGATAAGGCAACTTACTGTATGTCGAAATCTCTGCGAAACAATATATTTAAAACGACAAGTAGCTAGTCACTTCCAAGCTATATGAATCAGGTTTTGAACAAATTGATTTTCTCATATCTACTACTACCTAGTTTATAATCCTGCTATATATTTTTAACAATGTGGCTTTACGAATGATGCTATGGGAATTCAATTAGAAAAATACAAGTAAACCTATATGCACAGAACAATAATTCAGTAACGATATTGTGATCGTTGAAACAAATCTAACTTCGTTGGCCATACATAGCTCACACAGATTAGAAGAATATGATAAAATAATTGTTAGTTAGCTAGTTAGTTAGTTAGTAGGTTATGATCATTGCACTCCGTGTATGTCCATAGGTGCTCAAACCTCCACTAATGATAAAATAAAACTCAGGGCAGTCTATAAATATGTATATATATATATATATATATATAAAATTCCAAAACCGGTGACAAACTACTGGCCGTAAACTTGACTAGGAAAACTACAACAGTCAAATCATGCTGGGGTTGATTCTGCAACGTCCTGTAAAGGATACGCAGCTAACTTATATATATATATATCACAGTTAAGGTTGACTACAATGGATCTTCAAAAGACTTTCAGACTCGGGCCTGTCTATCCATTGATTTTTGCTTTCTTACCTTCGACATTACCCTCTAGTATGGTTTTTAAAAGTGAGTTATGACTTTTAATGTGGCCACAGTATTTCATTTAGGTTATCATGTTTATTTCTTTCAGTAACTCTTGTTTCAAGTGTAGCTTTTCTAGAACTCTGTTTTTGAATGTTTTGTTTCCTTGAAAAAAAAAGAGACTTTTTTCTTCTGTATTCTCACATCCCCAGAGACCCAATTCAAATTTATAATTGCTTGTTTATTGTCCAAGTTTCTGCACCATATAGCGGGACGGAGTTTACATAACATTTGACGATTTTCATTTTCAGTGTGATGTTTATCTCTCCAGCTGTGAGTAACTTGCGTATCTTATCGATAACAGTTTTAACCATTCATACTCTCTTTTTGATTTATGTTTAAAAAATAAAAAAGCCAGGGAAAGCAGCAGAAAGGGATTCGAGCTTGCTTTGGACACAGAACGAATGAACGAACAAACTTTTTTTTAAAGGGTTACAATTGGGCACACAGGCCTATCTGATATTTGGGCCTTCTAAGTACTCATCTTTCAGAGTACCATTGCAATATTTCATGTTATGTTAAAAAAAATACATAATGATAGAATAATGCATACACACATCACACACACTAGAACACACAATCGAACACACACACATACACACACGTACACATACTCTAACATTATTACACATTCACAGATACAATCATATAAAGACATGCATAATGCATACATACACGCACCTACATATACATATA
>CAJHNH020003462.1:0-5000 GCA_905116865.2 Candidula unifasciata | reverse complement strand
AATTTTTAAAAACTCAGGACAACAAATATTTACGCCAGGCATTTGATATAATTTAATTATCAATTTTTACTGTATTTTATTAGTTTGCACATAGTTTCATAGTGACTCTGTAGATACTTGATCAGTCTTTCCTTTTCATGTATTTTGTGTTTTGGTTGCCACGGTTTCATTCCGCAAGTTTGTGTGTACGTAGGAGTGTGTGTGTGTGTGTGTACGTATTTTTGTATATATAAATGTATTATGTACGTGTAATGTATGTGTGTATTAGTATGTATGTAAGCCAGCATTATGAATGCACGCATACATGTATTTATGCATGTACGTATGTGTATACATCTTTGTGTGTGTAAGTATGAAAGTTTTATAAATGTAGAAAAAATGCATGTATTTATATATGTATGCATGTATAATGTATGTACGTATGTATGTATGCACGTATTTATATATGTATGTATGCATTATGTATTACGAATTTATACAAACATGCAATGATTTATTAACGCATGGTGCAATATTTTATGAAAGTGTGCGTACGTCTGCATGTACGTGCACAGTGTGTTCCAAACATTTAATTAAATACTATCTGCTCGACCAGATTATTTTGGCTGCAATTGTTAACTGTTTTTCAAAATCGGTAAGTTATTAACATTCCTAGTGTTTATGAAGATTTACGGCGTAATGCTGACCCCTTTACCCACCTAGTGCCGATGGACCTAGTGCCAAGGTAAGACGAAATTGCTGAAAACGGTATGCGATACAACGACCCCTAGCAGAACCTCAAAACCCAGCTAGCTAGAGCCCGACTGGGCAGGCGGCGCAATGAAAAATATTGTTTCAAAATAGAACCCTCGTCATCACATAGTTGTGTGTAATCTACCCCCCGCCATAGGCAGGATCACCAAGTTTTGTTCATTTAGGAAGTTGTATTTTCACCAAAGCTACACATCGCAAATATTTAACCGATATGTTTGTACGTGTATGTATGTATGTATGTATGTATGTATGTATGTATGTATGTATGTATGTATGTATGTATGTATGTATGTATGTATGTATGTATGTATGTATGTATGTATGTATGTATGTATGTATGTATGTATGTATGTATGTATGTATGTATGTATGTATGTATGTATGTATGTATGTATGTATGTATGTATGTATGTATGTATGTATGTATGTATGTATGTATGTATGTATGTATGTATGTATGTATGTATGTATGTATGTATGTATGTATGTATGTATGTATGTATGTATGTATGTATGTATGTATGTATGTATGTATGTATGTATGTATGTATGTATGTATGTATGTATGTATGTATGTATGTATGTATGTATGTATGTATGTATGTATGTATGTATGTATGTATGTATGTATGTATGTATGTATGTATGTATGTATGTATGTATGTATGTATGTATGTATGTATGTATGTATGTATGTATGTATGTATGTATGTATGTATGTATGTATGTATGTATGTATGTATGTATATGTATTGTATGTATGTATGTATGTATGTATGTATGTATGTATGTATGTATGTATGTATGTATGTATGTATGTATGTATGTATGTATGTATGTATGTATGTATGTATGTATGTATGTATGTATGTATGTATGTATGTATGTATGTATGTATGTATGTATGTATGTATGTATGTATGTATGTATGTATGTATGTATGTATGTATGTATGTATGTATGTATGTATGTATGTATGTATGTATGTATGTATGTATGTATGTATGTATGTATGTATGTATGTATGTATGTATGTATGTATGTATGTATGTATGTATGTATGTATGTATGTATGTATGTATGTATGTATGTATGTATGTATGTATGTATGTATGTATGTATGTATGTATGTATGTATGTATGTATGTATGTATGTATGTATGTATGTATGTATGTATGTATGTATGTATGTATGTATGTATGTATGTATGTATGTATGTATGTATGTATGTATGTATGTATGTATGTATGTATGTATGTATGTATGTATGTATGTATGTATGTATGTATGTATGTATGTATGTATGTATGTATGTATGTATGTATGTATGTATGTATGTATGTATGTATGTATGTATGTATGTATGTATGTATGTATGTATGTATGTATGTATGTATGTATGTATGTATGTATGTATGTATGTA
Organism: Candidula unifasciata; assembly: GCA_905116865.2. Lineage (NCBI taxonomy): Eukaryota > Metazoa > Mollusca > Gastropoda > Stylommatophora > Geomitridae > Candidula > Candidula unifasciata. The sequence goes on along the minus strand of CAJHNH020003462.1, from coordinate 2,822 downwards.
TGTATGTATGTATGTATGTATGTATGTATGTATGTATGTATGTATGTATGTATGTATGTATGTATGTATGTATGTATGTATGTATGTATGTATGTATGTATGTATGTATGTATGTATGTATGTATGTATGTATGTATGTATGTATGTATGTATGTATGTATGTATGTATGTATGTAAGTATGTATGTATGTATGTATGTATGTATGTATGTATGTATGTATGTATGTATGTATGTATGTATGTATATCATCTACATGATTATCTCATTAATGTTGCAGCTTGTTAACTATCTCTGCAAAATTACCATGCGATGAAACAAACAAACGTTTGTGAAGAATCCAATTGTAGTAATTGCTTAATAATAGCAACAGTAATTTACTTTTTTGTCTTTGATTTGTTGCGTGTCTTCAAGAAGTCCTTGACCCACAATGCCCACACAATGGACTAACATCGAGTTCGACACAAGCCTTACAAATTCCTACATGTATATTCGTGTTGAGATAGGCTCATTTACAGAAGCACAGGTTAAAAAAAAAAGCTGTGGAAATGAATGATATGTTACATATACAAAAAAAAAAAAAAAGACTTCTTACTGACCTATACAAACTGATATTTAAAACATACTGTATTGAAATCATAAACAACAACACATGCATTTGTTCAGACTTTTCTTCTCCTTCTTCTTCAACATTCCGGGCTATTGCGGTTCATTTCTGTAGATATCACCCGCCTCCACTCACATCTCTATTTGACTATCCCTTAACAGTTTGTCACACGACGAGTTTGTTGGTCTATCTGGACATTATCTATCCATAAATGTCTTGGTCTTCCTCGTTGTCATCGACCATTCAGATCCATTATGTATATAGTTTATTACCTCACTGTCAATCGACATTCTCTCATAAAGCCTAAGCCTATTCAGTCTATTAGACCGCATCATGCCAGTGGCCAATGGTGATTTAAACAGATAATGAATTTCGTTGTGGCTTCTCACTCTCCATTCCCCGCTGTTTACATCTGCAATGTGTGCAAAGATTCCTTGTAAGAATTTTTCGAAAATTTGTAATAAGGTTTCATCTATATTAATCGAGATCTAAATTGAAGAGCTAAATAATTCAGCTGGTCTTATCAGCGTTTAATACATTTTGTTAGGAGGTAAAGACATTAGCTTTAGCAAATCATATTTGACATAGTGTACTATGTTTCCACATTGTATTTCTAGATTCTATTTCTTCTCAATGCCTGTTGCTGCAGTTATTTATATGTTTTAGAAAAGCAAAACCATGTAAACTAACGACAGCTCTACAAATAGTAATAATAATATTGGTTATGACAAGAAAACAAAAAACAGACACATATCATAAATGGCTTCTTACACCAGATGGAAATCGCTGCGAAACGAAATATTTGAAATTACAAGCATTAGATACTCTTCCAATCTACAGGAATCCAATTTTCGGGTAACTGATTTTGTTTTTCTGCTTCTTAATTTGTATATTACTATATCTTTTCTAATGTCTTGCTTTGTACTGATACTGTTGAAATCCTGATAGATAAATACCAAACACATTACACTGTGTCGGATAGTGTAAAAATAGCATCGTAAACGTGAAAAAAAAAAAACCTGTTTAATTTGTGTGCAAAATGTTGCATACGATAAAAGATTTAAAATATTTTAAAAATTCAAGACAGCTAATTTATTTGCCAGTCATTTATAATACCATTCAGTTATTTATTACTGCAACAGTATATTTGTTAAGATATAAATTCAAAATGATTTTTTCAGTTTCTTCATTGTTGCTTTTTTTGTGAGTGTTTTGTGGCTTATGTCTCACTGTTGTTTTCTCGACTATGTACTTCGAACACGTGTTAGTTTTTATGATTGTGTACATGCATGTAGGTGTGTATGTATGTATGTATGCATGTAGGTGTGTATGTATGTATGTATGTATGTATGTATGTATGTATGTATGTATGTATGTATGTATGTATGTATGTATGTATGTATGTATGTATGTATGTATGTATGTATGTATGTATGTATGTATGTATGTATGTATGTATGTATGTATGTATGTATGTATGTATGTATGTATGTATGTATGTATGTATGTATGTATGTATGTATGTATGTATGTATGTATGTATGTGTGTATGTATGTATGTATGTCTGTGTGTGTATGTATGTATGTATGTATGTATGTATGTATGTATGTATGTATGTATGTATGTATGAATGTATGTATGTATGTATGTGTGTGTGTATGTATGTATTTATGTATGTATGTATGTATGTATGTATGTATGTATGTATGTATGTATGTATGTATGTATGTATGTATGTATGTATGTATGTATGTATGTATGTATGTATGTATGTATGTATGTATGTATGTATGTATGTATGTATGTATGTATGTGTGTATGTATGTATGTATGTCTGTGTATGTATGTATGTATGTATGTATGTATGTATGTATGTATGTATGTATGTATGTATGTATGTATGTATGTATGTATGTATGTATGTATGTATGTATGTATGTATGTATGTATGTATGTATGTATGTGTGTGTGTATGTATGTATGTATGTATGTTTGTGTGTGTGTGTATGTATGTATGTATGTATGTATGTATGTATGTATGTATGTATGTATGTATGTATGTATGTATGTATGTATGTATGTATGTATGTATGTATGTATGTATGTATGTATGTATGTATGTATGTATGTATGTATGTATGTATGTATGTATGTATGTATGTATGCGTGCATGCATGCATGCATGCGTGCATGCATGCATGCATGCATGCAGCATG
>CAJHNH020003461.1:0-68454 GCA_905116865.2 Candidula unifasciata | reverse complement strand
AGAAGAAGCAGAAGAAGCAGGAGCAGGAGCAGAAGAAGCAGAAGAAGCAGGAGCAGCAGAAGAAGCAGCAGAAGAAGCAGAAGAAGCAGGAGCAGGAGCAGAAGAAGCAGAAGAAGCAGGAGCAGGAGCAGAAGAAGCAGAAGAAGCAGGAGCAGAAGAAGCAGAAGAAGCAGAAGAAGCAGGAGCAGAAGAAGCAGAAGAAGCAGGAGCAGGAGCAGAAGAAGCAGAAGAAGCAGGAGCAGAAGAAGCAGAAGAAGCAGGAGCAGGAGCAGAAGAAGCAGAAGAAGCAGGAGCAGGAGCAGAAGAAGCAGAAGAAGCAGGAGCAGGAGCAGAAGAAGCAGAAGAAGCAGGAGCAGGAGCAGAAGAAGCAGAAGAAGCAGGAGCAGGAGCAGAAGAAGCAGAAGAAGCAGGAGCAGGAGCAGAAGAAGCAGAAGAAGCAGGAGCAGAAGAAGCAGAAGAAGCAGGAAGAGCAGAAGAAGCAGGAGCAGGAGCAGAGAGAAGCAGAAGAAGAAGCAGAAGCAGAAGAAGAAGAAGCAGGAGCAGGAGCAGAAGAAGCAGAAGAAGCAGAAGCAGGAGCAGAGCAGAAGAAGCAGAGCAGAAGAGAAGAGGAGAAGCAGAAGAAGCAGAAGAAGAAGAAGAAGAAGAAGAAGAAGAAGAAGAAGAAGAAGAAGAAGAAGAAGAAGAAGAAGAAGAAGAAGAAGAAGAAGAAGAAGAAGAAGAAGAAGAAGAAGAGGGGGAAGGAGAAGAATGATTAGGAGTAATAATAGGAAGAGGAGGAGATTAAATAATAGAAAGGGGACTAGTTGGAGAAGGAGGAGGAGAGAACAAAGAGGCAGGGGAGCATTATTTAAGCTTCTCTTAGAATCCTCGTTTCCGCCTTTCTTCAAATTTCAGTGCTTGACAGTCGTTTCTCAGCACTCCTCTTTTTTGGAAATATCTAGTATAGTGCATATACCTTTGTCTGGTTAGTTAGTTAGTTGGGTTATTATCATTGCACTCTCTACACGTCCATAGGTGCTCAGATCCTCCCCTCAGTATGAACCCCAACGTCCGATGGTTATAGTACCAGTTCTATGTTTATTAACAAGTCTAGTGGCGTTTCTGGTTTGCGTCTCGTTTTTTGCTATGCCGATCATAATTCCCAAGTCTGCCATTCTAGCGAGTGATTTGGATTCACTGCCAATGTCGTGGAGTGAACAGCCAACCCTACACTATGGACTAGTCGTGACGCTGACATCCCTAGCGGGCACGTCACATTTCAAAGTTAAACCTGTCCTTGGGAGTGGGGGGGGGGGGGGTATATTCCCTCATATTAATATATACCTCTATCTAGTGAAATAAACATCTCTATACCCTATAGTTGTTTTGAGAAGTCTACATTTTCAAGCTTGCAACTGGGGGATATATATTTCTTGAATATTATTCAGAAATTCCTGTAAGCCTTTTTACTCCTTGGACACGAATACAGGACTTCTTTTCTAGAGACGCCAAGCGTTATCTGGGGCCAGCATTCTTTTACCAGACCTCTGAGGTGTCGGGAGACCTTTTAATTCTCTCATTAAACTTTGGCGCTTTCAAAATACCAGTTTAATCTTTGACGGATTCCTAAGCTTGGGTAAGTTGATTATAGTTTACGAGTACCATGATATATGTCTCCTTAAAGTTGGCCACTGTTGCAGGGAGGGAAGATTTGGCTGTGTGACAGCACAGAACTAGGCCGTTTTTAATATCCAGACACTCCAGGCCATAAAATCAAACCTTTCCTTTTGCAGTCTAATAGTGTGGGCTCGACAGGACCTAAACTATTATAAAGATATTAAACCCAACAAGTTAATTATTCTCTAACCAGACAACTGTGTTTGCGTCGACTAGCAGACAAATGTAACTGGGTCGCACGGCAGAAGCTAGGCGCTCTGAGTCAAAGGTTATTTTTAGCACGACAACATTGGGTTGTAGTGGGCAGATGTGGAGATTTAAAAAATATATATGTGAGAGAGATGGGATGTATATCTCCAATTGCAGAGGTGGGTGTTGAGATTTGATGGTTTATGTTTGAGAGAATCTATCGGTCTTGACTGTTGTACTTGTCTCCTGTCCCTGTTCCTGACTGACCGACAGAGATAAATTTGGAGGCTTCTGCTGTCTCATTATCCTAGAGCTGACCTCTGAGTGATTGCCAGGGGTGGAGGGTAAATAAATGAGCTGAGCGTGCAACCTCTGAGATGCCTACTACAAAAGCACCAACTGCAAAAGAACCCACTACCAAACCATCACTGTGGCAAACAGCAAGGTGGGAGTCAGAGAGTCGGCATCTGCTTACAGGCAGCGCCATTGACATTCACACCAGGAGCGTGTTGGGTTCCAGTGGCTGAAAGGCTGTTGTTCCAGTCCATCAGGACCACCCTTGGTCGAGAACACCCTTTTCAGGAGCTTGTTCAGCTCAAATTTTGAGCTATATGTGACTGTGTCTGCCAGATTAATAGTTGAAGTGAAGTTTCTCAGAAGGCCAGCCTGTTCCAGTATCATGAACTGATAAGTGCAGTGACTTCAACCTAGAATAAGAACAGATAAGTAGTGAACTCTATGGTCAAGCCGTGTTCTATATTTACAGGTCCACGCCAAATCACGATGATGATGTCAACCTGCCTCTAAAAGATTCCTCAATGTCCGCCAAGAAAATTTCGATGTTGATCTTGCAATATTCCAGTGCTTTTTATCTTCCTTTGAGTCATACACCATGCTGATGCTGAATTGATTACATGTGTTTTTATGGTTTCACTATTAACTGGAGTGTCACTCATTCAGTGTTCTTAGCTGTCTAAAGTACATGTATGTTCAATTAATAATCTTCATCTGTGTTAACATAGCTGTGGTAGTATAATATCATAGCCTGGGCGCTATCTTTTTATATGAGTTGCCCTACTCCAGAAATAAGTTGAGCGTATTTTGGCCACGGGATATCCCTTAGAGCAATACGAGCCGACGCCTCAACAGTATTTTTTCAGAGTGCTGTTAGTTCTTAAGGAGAACTCCTTAAATCAGGCACGCGACACGAGCGGTATGTGACAGCCATCAAAGTCCTCTATCCCATTTCTCCGGATCATACTCACTGAATCACCTTTGTCTAGTATCTCTTTGTATTATTAGTTGTCCAGACATATCTTCACCCTCTGAATTCATCCCATTTAATGTCCATCCATTTCCTCTCGTGTTTCTTTTCTGTTAAAGTCAATTGCCAGTTTAAGTTTTTAGTAGTTCTCAACCTTTCAGTCGCTTTTGTTACACATGCAATAACATTAGAATTGAAACTACTGAACTTGGCTTTGGAAATGTGTGATCCTATTGTGTGCTACCCTGGGTGTAACAGCAATCAGCACACGGTCAAGTGTCCAAGGATACAGTTCTTGCTTCCATACACAGAACTCTCAGGAAAACTCAACAAAGTAATGTCCGCCATACACGTACCTTTATTGTTACTACACAGCGGGTAGTCACAAGTCACAAGTCGTCACATAGACAACAATTCAAGAGAAGCGGTGTAGACATGTCCTGGCTAACATGTAAACAGAGCCCCTTTCTCCACTTGCTTTTCGAGTAAAGCGCCGCTTTCCCGGAAAGCTTGCTCTCCCCACCACTCATTCATTCATTCATTCAGTAGCATGTCCCTCGCGGAACCTCGCTGCCATAACAACCCTCCGGAAAACCTTCCTATCATGAGCAAGATGTCCTGCGTCTGATACACCCATCTGGAGATCATCTGCCACATCCTGCACCCATCTTCTGCTTGGCCTTCCTCTTCCTCTCTTCCCAGGCATATACCCCTCCATTATTGTTCTCTCTAGACCTCCATGAACGAGCTAACCGCTACAGTTCATAGGTGTACAGCGTACCGCAACTCTAGGCTCACTGTACAGATGAAGAGGAAATCTTTCCTATCAACTGGATCTTTGCTCTACACTGAGCAGACACCATGGCTGACTAGAAACGGACACATAACACTCGTTCGCCAGCATGTGCACACAGCACATCAGCCTCGTCGAAGTACTCCGATGACCTGCAGGACTTCGGGCTCTGAGCGCCCTTCAGCACACAGCTATCGCAGGCATCCTCGCTGTATTGTTTAACTAGTGAGCATACGCCTCCCAGCGTCGTCACCCAAAAAGCTACTCTTGAGTGTCCAGTCCTAGTGGCCTTATTCTGCCAACTGGACTCTCTCCCTTGGACTGCACCGCGACCGAGACTCAGAGCTCACTGTCTGACTCTTCCTGCGGTACTCTGTCTGTATCTCTCCTGCGGTCCTCTCACTCCCATTATATACCCTTTGCCTGCCTCTTGAGCGCGGCTCGTACCACACGAGAAGCCTGCAAGCATGCACTCCATCCTTTTTCCGTTCATCGTACATGTCATGATGTTTATCCAACGCGGCTACTAACTCAGGCCTTTCGGGCCCATCCTGTGCCAAGCCACTTTCCACAATATTTACTGAACCAACATTTATTTCGTGGCTTCGGTCAATTCTGTGCCAAATATTGACACAAGTAACTGAACATTCTCGTGAACTCCCGACAACACTATTCCAACCAATTTGTCCTACCACAATCTTACAACTCACACGAATCAACACGCAACACATTCCATATGCTCGTTTCATACACTTGTTTATGCTGTTGAAGCATAAGGCTGCCCTGCATAATGTATTTCATAATGGATGTTTTTCCATTGGAATAAAGGTATGACTGTCTCTGCCCATCCTTATAAAAGTTGAGAATTGAGCAGTAAAAGTCCCTTTTCCACGACTTTAGGGTATAGGACTAGGCCTATTTTTTATAGACCAATCGGCACAAAATGGATCATATGGTGACATCACGCCTGTAGCGTTTACTTGACAGGACTGCCCCTGGTACCCACTCAAAGCTGGGTCTACCTGGGAGTGAAGGTTATTTTAAAAAAAAAAGTCCGGCTGTGCCAGGGAGCAAAGGCTGAAAAGACAATGAGATAACAACATGGAGGGTCTGCTTGCATGGTAGGGCAGTACAAGAACATTGACTTATTCCATAATTCTGGTGATTACAACAGATTGCAAAATGACTATGCTTATCGGCATTGCACATGATGATGGGTTGTGTACTTAACAATTTATTTCATTGATTAAGATTTGACTTTTATAGTTATTAGTTCACTCCAGCGAACTTAATTAAGTTCTGAAAGTTATTGGTTTAATTCATTTGCCTCATGTGCTCAAATGGCCGATTATCTGCAATGTTCTATATCCTCCCTCTACTTCTTCTTGGTTCACTGGCTGTAAGCTCCGGCAGGATGTCATAGGTGCTCGTTTGTTTGAACTTTGGCTTTGTGCAAGGGTCTGTGATATCACTGACTTGTCTTTGTGCAAGGGTCTGTGATATCACTGACTTGTCTTTGTGCAAGGGTCTGTGATATCACTGACTTGTCTTTGTGCAAGGGTCTGTGATATCACTGACTTGTCTTTGTGCAAGGGTCTGTGATATCACTGACTTGTCTTTGTGCAATAGGATTTTTTCTTCTCGCTCAGACAAATGCACTCTAATGCTAACGATGTTCCAAGTAGTCGACAGCTACGACATGCTTGTTCGGGAGGTAGTGGGTCTATTCTTGTTTTACAAACAATGGGACTTCGGAACCCACACAGAGAGTATTATATTAATATTCTTGGAGGTCAGCATCTGCCTAGGAAACTGTACCCACCATCACCGTCCAGCGGAAGAGTGTTTTGCAGCATTTCTGCTGTCGCCTCTGCTGGCTGCACAAATTCAGCCGACGTTGTCTTTCCTGGTATGCCATAGCTTAAATAGGTGGTGTTACTGTCACTGGTTATCGTTAGAACATTGAGCAGTGATTGTCACTTGGGGGCAGTGCTCTTACTTTGTATATTGCTGCATGCACATTTTGAGAACACATCATAATATTGGCACACCAAACTGGCGGCCTTCTGTAAGCATGAAGAAGATATCCTGCAATAATTTCTTTTTAATTATTAAGTGACTTCAACACGTTGTCGTCTGTGGCACTGATGACGACACACACATAAAGCTCAAAATTATGCAACAGTATTTTAAGGTATTTGCATATCTTTTGTTCTGCCCCATTCTTTCTCACTATCTGTCACCTTCTGTTTTCCTTCACATAATCTTTTGCAAGCACCGGTTTATGTCCTAGTGGATGTCCCACGGGCTACGACGGACAGGGATGTATGACGGGTAAGTCGTGACCAAGACGTCGGGGTGTTTGTAAAAAAAAAAAATATGATTTTAATTGTATTGTGGGCTCTTGATCGAGACACGATGGTATGATGTGGGCAAGACATGAGTGAAAAAGTCTTTTGCACTTGGTCATCTCATCCATACATACCCAGAATACAGGTTACACCAGGCAGTTGAAAGGGCTTGTGGGCTAGTCCTGTTGGTCTGCTATCAGCACTGAAACTTCCAGGTCCTATAGTCTACAAAATAAAGGTTGTTGATTTTACTCTATTCTTTTTTATTGATCAAGCTTTACCTGTCAAAATTACCTGACTCCAACTACTATTAAGAGCCACGTTGATGAAATATAATAACACCAGAGTCTAGAAAGATAAAACGATGGCAACGAAAAGTAAAGAATAACAAATAGTGAAATGAAAATCAAACTGAGACAGCGCATCTAAAAGCAAACTGGTAATCTTGTCATCTCCCTTAGAAACTTTGCAACATTCTTTATGTCAATGCCCCTGTAGTACAGGTAAGGTTGCTGATTATAAATGTCAGTGTAACATGACAAGAAATGTGTTATTCTGAACTCTTGCTGCTATTTACCTTTCCTGATTTCAGAATGTCGTCCAGGACAGTTTGGTAAGGGCTGCAGTCAGACGTGCAGCTCGAACTGTGAGAAAGCCGAAAACTCTGCTGTGGCATTATGTAACCACGTCACTGGTGCCTGTCTCGAAGGCTGCAAAATTGGCTTCACTGGGTCGCTTTGTGAAAACGGTGTGTGATGTGTTGTCCTTCTTTCTTGAAATAAATGCCGCCTGCATTTTAAAATTCTCTCAGTGATGTACCTTTTCTGCATCATAAAAGGAAAAATGTAGCGGATAGGTGCGGTCATCTGAAACAAACAGTCAGCATGCTTGTAATTAAATCAGTAACAAATACATTTCAAATCATAAAATTGCAAGCGTTTTACAGGCGTTTCACTCTCAGTTGGTCATCTCCGGCATTACCCTCCCATGACTCACATGATCACAATATTTCATTGTATGCGGAATACCCTATCAATATAATCGTTACCCTAAGCTACACCTGCAGATTGATTTCAAAAGCAGTCTTCACGGAAACTGTATATTCACATTTTTAACGGTACGAAAATTATTACGATAATCACAGAAATTCACCACTTTTGTGTATCAGCAACATATGCACAACCGCAAATTATAAAATTAAATTATATGGGAAATCTAGGGTCACACAAAGACATGTTATTTTGATCAGTACGGGAGTTTTCGTGATGTATGTTATAATGTGTCGACACGTCATCATCGTGCAGAAAGCCCCTTAAAGAAAATTCTTCCCATCACTGCCAACATTTAAAAAAAAAATGCCCCTCGCCCCTTTCTTTCTCATACTCTAAAGGTTTTTGGGTTAGTGTTTATGGTTGAGGTTTTGGTTATGGGATAAAGTTAGGTTAGTGGCAGCCTTAGTGTTTGTCTTTGAGCTGGTCAGGGCTGACAAAGATCTTAACTCTTATTCCCGCCCTAAGCAAACCCATTACGCACCTAGTATATAGGACTTTCCCCTGAACTCCGATATGTCCGTACTTAAGAAATAATGACAAATAACATTCTAGACTTTTTTGTTTGTTTTGTTAAGTAGGGGAGGGTGCGGTACGAGGGGGAAGGGGTCGCTTAAGTGACTAAGACTCCTGAGTCCAGCACCTCTGACGTGGACATAGGGCAACTATTGAACGATCAAACAATGTCCAATGGACTGTGTTTAGAGCCATGTTTATCAGAATGGTGACCATGATGATGAGGGTTAGTGTCTATGTTAAATTCTGGAGATGTCTGAGCTAGTGAGGTATACAGCTTGCAATATTTCAGAATGTGTTGGAACGTTTGGCCAGGACTGCAATCAGACGTGCAGCTTGACTTGTGTGCAACCAGACAACTCTAGCATGTCATCGTGTAACCACATCACTGGTGACTGTTTCATGGGTTGTAAGGCTGGCTACTCTGGTGCGTTTTGTGAGACCGGTATGTGTGGATTCTGTCTTGTCATGCGTTCTATTGGATGTTTTCTTCCCTAGGACAAGTAAGGCAATCAAGAGATAGAGATGTTTTTAGCGGCTGTGTCAATTCTGGCAATCGAAAACCTAATACCTAGAAAGGGGGGGGGGGGGGATTATTAAAATCTTTGATTCAAAATGATATACATTAATGAATGCTTTAAAAAGAGACAAATAATTTAACAATTACAAATATTTAAAAACAGTTATTGATTAGGTATTTAGGTAGAAACAGAAGACTAAATACTTACATTTGCAAAATTCATGAACACATTTGTAGCAGGAATAATACACGCATAAAAATCACATGCATGTTTTTGAATGTTTACTTTCACTTGTCCCTAAACAGGATAGCCATTTTTTTTTTTTTAATTTTAAAAGCCCCACCCACTCCTTCCCGTAGGGACTCTAGCTACGACGTAACCTTCGTTGCAGGCCGTAATAAAAACTAAGGGTTAGACGCGTGTTTTTTTTAAGAACTAAGGCTTATGCCGTTCAAATCTGAATGATAGCAGTTTGTGCGACCTAGCGTAAATCGCTCGTTGCGCGTTCCCTAATAGTTAATAGTTAATCCAAAAGATTATCGTCACTGCACAAAGGACAAGTCCATAAGTGCTCGGAGCCTGTGGCGACTGATAACACCAGGTATGTGTTGGTTTACTATTCTTCTTCTACTACCTGTACAGTGTTCATATTTGGCGACACTTCTTTTTTTACCTAGAGTTCTTGTAGTCTGTTGAGTGTTGTCGATTCAAGGTCGTCACTTGCGTCATCTTCTCTTCCTGCCTCCATGAGAGCACTGAAAATGACGGCTCTGTCCACAGCCTTTCCTGTGTCTACCGTGGTCCTGCTAGCAAACCAATCCGCTCGTTCATTCCCTGTTACCCCAGAGTTCCCTGGTAAAAACATGAAAATAAATCCTTTCAAACGAGATTTCATCATCCTCTACAACTATTTTCTCGGTATCCATCCTGTCCCTATCTTCTTAAGCATACTCATGGAAATCACATAGAAAGCACTCATGGGAAATAACTGTTGTGCGTTCCTGATTGAGTTAAATGCCACCTAGTCACTCCCAGAAAATCTAAAACGCAATAGATATGCATACAATTTAATAATAAGGATTGGCACGCTTTTTGACACTCTGGAAATATAAAAGTATTGTCACATAACTTGTTTTAAATATGTGAATGTATATATATATATATATATATATATATATATATATATATATATATATATATATATATAACATGGTGGCTAAAATTTTCACGTCTCGACTTGTTTACAAAAATCCTATACCTAGCTGCCTACAGTGTGTGCTATTTGTATTTTTGATGAAATTATAAATGCCAGAAGATTGCAGAAGTGTTTCTAAAATGCATCAGGACTGTGTGTTTCTGACTGCCGTCATTTTGATATAAGTTTATATTCAAGGTCGTCGGACAACACTGGACGCACCGTAGTGGTCTACGAAGCCACAGTGCTATGTCGGCGTTAAGTACAAACGTTGATGCGACAATGATGACTAAGATGCCAAAGACCTATCTACAGACCCAAACACTTGTCAGGGTGGATAGTTTCGGTCCCATATGCCAATACGTCGATCTAGCTTACCATCATAATTAAAATTAGACGCTGAAGTCGTGAGCAACCTGCCAGGAGGCGCACCGTAAAAATTAGGATGCCACGCACAAACGCTAAAGGAAATTTATCTATATCTCCGAACAGATCTAGTCTAAAAATCAAGCACTGGAACACGGAAGGAGTTAAATTAAAAACAATCATAACTAGAAAATACTTTGAATAAAGAACATATACTCGTATGCTGCGTTCAGGACAATTACCTCAAACAAGACATAGCCTTTAAGATCAGAGGCTACCAATTTTACCGATCAGACAGAAAAGACAGAAGGAATGGTAGAATATTAACCCTAGTCAAAGATAACATATTTTCATGCTAGACTGGAAGGGCGGAGTACCAGATTCTTCAGCTCGGGACAAAAAAACACATATATCCAACGAATCAACTCTTACTGTCCGAGCGACCGTCCTCAGTCACTGGATACAGCAGTAGTAAATAAAAGAATGATTGTGTGTGGAGATTTCAACAGTCACTCAGAAAGCTGAGGCTACGATCACACGGATCAGAGGGGAGAGAAACTGGAGGTCTGGCAGGATGAAAACAAATTCATCATCATAAATAAGGCAGCCGTTCTACTAAATTTTTACTCAGTAGCCTGACATGCTACCTCTACGCGAGACCTAGCCTTTGATTCACCACTTATGAAATGGAATATTACTAGAACTGTTGGAAAACAACTGAAAGGTAGTGATCCCCGTCCAGTCTTTCTAACGATACAAAACCAGTTTTTAAGAAAGAGCAGCACTCTGCCAAGATGGAATTACAAGTAGGCAGACTGGAAATTATTTCGGCACCTTACAAGTGATCTGGTTAAAAACATAAATACAGATACAAATGCAGACAAAGTAGTAGAAGAGTTCAGCATATATATATACATATTGCAGGCAGCCATAGAAACAATATCAAGAGGCGCACCTAAGCAAAATAAACCCAACTGGAATTGTGACCTAGAATAATTACACAATGATATGGAAACCGAAAAAAAAGAAAGCAGGGAAATCAGACCTTTTCAGGAGCTGTTGAACAAAAACCAACATGCAGAGGTCCAAATTTGAAAGAGCCATGCTGCAGTCTAGAAGGGCGTGTTGGCAATAAAAAACAAAGTCTCTAAACTTTGAAAGAAACACAAGGAAGCTGTGGAGGCTGGTAAAACAAATTAATGACGAGAACACAGGGAGAAAGGCAAATAATAAAATAAAGTCAGAAGGAGCCACCCTAAAAAAAAAAAAAAAGGCGGCTGATCACGGCAAATTCATTGTGCCAAGAGTAGTTTTTAATCTGCTGTATCTATTTAACTAAATTATAAAAAAATGTGTCTCTTTGTAGTTGCATCAGTTACTGTATGGCGAAATAATCTACAGCTTATTTTACAGAGGGGTTTTATAATTGGAATTTTCGGTTTTCGTTCTGTTTAAAGCTTTGTGAATACAATTAGTCAATGCAAACATCATTTATCTGCTGCAATGACTATTCGCAGTATGACATCCAACAAATCCTATAGTATTAATATTACGAAACAAATTATTCCTCCTGCTACTAACGCATCAGTGTTACACATATGTGTCCATCTTTAACTCCATCAAAAAGACTGATATCCCTTGAAAAATGTATTTTACTATACAGATATCATATCGCTGAAACTAACAATTTTAAATAAAATCCGTTTTTCTTTCAGACATATTTTTTTTTGCACAAATGTGCATTCCTTGCCACAAAACGTGTGTGTGTGTGTGTCTGGGCGCTGCAGTCCCCGGTGGGGTGGGGGCGCTATGACGGCCCAGGGAAAGTGGCTGTGGCAAGCCACCTAGAATAAATGTGAGAGGCGTTATGACCCTCCACGAAGCGGTAGCAGTCTCAAGGGCAGCTAGGAAGTAGTTAAAGATCGTTAGTTAGTTGCGTATCCTTTACAGAAAGTTGCAGAACCAATAGCAGCATTTTTTGTTTGTGTGGGATGTTGTGGTTTTTCTAGGCAAATTTACGTCAAGCAGTTTGCCACTGCTTTTTTTGGACGGTCGGCTTCTGGATACCAGTGTCGAGACCAACGCAAGGCGCAAAGGCCCGCAGCTGGGACTGAACCCAGCACCCCGGCATTACAAAGTGCTATCACAACACCAAGCTAACTGGGAGGTAGACAATTAAATAAAAAAGAGCGGGAGAGAGAGAGAGAGACAGACAGACAGGCAGACAGAGACAGACAGGCAGACAGAGACAGACAGACAGACAGACAGACAGACAGACAGACAGACAGACAGACAGACAGACAGACAGACAGACAGACAGACAGACAGACAGACAGACAGACAGACAGACAGACAGACAGACAGAGACAGACAGACAGACAGACAGACAGACAGACAGACAGACAGACAGAGAGACAGACAGACAGACAGACAGACAGACAGACAGATAGACAGACAGATAGCGACAGACAGACAGACAGACAGACAGACAGACAGACAGACAGACAGACAGACAGACAGACAGACAGACAGACAGACAGACAGACAGACAGACAGACAGACAGACAGAGATACAGACAGACAGACAGACAGACAGACCAGACAGACAGACAGACAGACAGACAGACAGACAGACAGACAGACAGACAGACAGACAGACAGACAGACAGACAGACAGACAGACAGACAGACAGACAGACAGACAGACAGACAGACAGACAGACAGACAGACAGACAGACAGACAGACAGACAGACAGACAGACAGACAGAGATAGTATTTTGATAATGTGTACCTACTTTTCTCAACGTGATGTAGCATTTAAATTCGCAGTGACCGCTTTATTTTCAAAATAA
The DNA here is from genome assembly GCA_905116865.2 of Candidula unifasciata. Taxonomy (NCBI): domain Eukaryota; kingdom Metazoa; phylum Mollusca; class Gastropoda; order Stylommatophora; family Geomitridae; genus Candidula; species Candidula unifasciata. The sequence continues at coordinate 55,700 of CAJHNH020003461.1, read as the reverse complement.
AGACATGAATAACGTTACAAAAAATCAGATTCGTTCTTCCCATTAAAGAATATGTTATTCTTTATTTTGACACTGACGGAATGGTGCTAACTGAAATTACTACATGCGGCTGTTACTCGCGAATTGTATCTTTCAATTACAGACTTTCTGTAATAACGATTTCAATACATAGCATCATCAGCTATACTGATTATTATTCATGTGTTCAGTTAGTGAAATAGATAGAGTGTCTCTCAGAGCAGCGTAACAGATGACTTTGCTGTTTAGATCGGTACTGACATAACCGCAACAGCCTCATGTCCTCTTCAAACGTCAGCAAAAAAAAGTAAACAGATGGTAAAAAAATTGGGTTCCCAAGCATTCACTGACCTTTTCGTTCTTTTCAGATGATAGTGCTATATTATGCTACACGGAGGCGTATGAATCACAGCCAGTTAAGGCCAGGGATGACATTTAACATCTGCAAAAAAAAAAAAAAAAAAAAAACCACACACACAACCAAGAACAATCCACCCAGTGATGGACATGTAAGAGACAATCCACCCATTGACAGACATGTAACAGACAATCCAACCAGTGATGGACATGTAACAGACAATCCACCCAGTGATAGACATTACCTGACAATCCACCCAGTGATGGACATGTAACAGACAATTCACCTAGTGATGGACATGTAAGAGACAATCCAACTAGTAATGAACATGAAACAGACAATCCACCCAGTGATGGACATGTACGAGACAATCCACCCAGTGATGGACATGTACGAGACAATCCACCCAGTGATGGACATGTACGAGACAATCCACCCCGTGATAGTCATGTAACAGACAATCTACCTAGTGATGGACATATACGAGACAATCCACCCCGTGATGGACATATCAGACAATCTACCCAGTGATGGACATGTACGAGACAATCCACCCAGTGATAGACATGTAACAGTCCACCCAGTTATGGACATGAAACAGACAGTCCACCCAGTTATGGACATGAAACAGACAGTCCACCCAGTTATGGACATGAAACAGACAGTCCACCCAGTAGTCGAGTGTTAGACACAATAAGCATAATGACGTCAGAGGCAGGGTAGCAGGCATGGGTGACATGAGGTCACATTAGTGGACAATTTTCATGCCAATGCTGGATCTTGGATCTTTTACCCAATAGGCAATTGATTATTTGATGCCTTTAACTTTACTGCTCCCGCCTTTACTCTCTATGATATTCCTTTATTCCTATATAAACCTAATCGGTCTGGAAATAAAGACAATTCAATGGGGAAGGAGGACTGTTTTCAGATTCCGCTATATGATGTTTCGAACTCAAGATCTTCGAGCAGCGTCTAGCCACTATTCTACTGTAGCTCCCAACACTGACGAAGGAGCCTCTATGAGCCTTCGAAATAAAGGTGGCAACAGATCCAGTGATGGGCATGTAAGACACCATGGACCTCCATATAAAACACAACATATCTACACAGTAATGGACATGTAAAGACACAATCGCCATAGTGGGGAAAGACATGTAGGACACAATGAAACCAGTGATAGACGTGTACAGACACAATCATCCCAGGATTGACGTGTAGGACACAATGAAATCAGTGATGGGCGTGTACTAACACAATTATCTCAGTGGCTGACATAATAGACATTTTGGGTGGGGGTGGGAAAGAGCGCTAAGCCTCATACATATGTTGTTGTTGTTGTTGTGGGAGGGCAGGGGGAGGGGATGGTGGGTTGATGTGACACTCAAATAGTTAACGTCTCATCAAGTGAATAATAGCAATAGCAACATGATCAATAATGGTAATAATGTACTTAATGGCAAATAACTTAGAAACATATGACATTGAAATGTACAAACAACAATTTTAACCAAGATTTTCAAGACATGTTTCTATGTACAGGCTGCTTGGCCCAATAAAGTTTTAGTTGGGCGATCCTTTTCCCTTTTTTTCAAAATTATTTTGCGGGGTTCCCGGTACCTAAGCCTTGGGGTTCCTTCAGCCATTTTTTTTTTTTTTTTCCTATGTTAAGACAAATAATCTCAGCTTGAATTGTTTTCCGCCGAGTGTGACTGAAAAAAAAATGATATAATTGAAAAGATGTCAGCACATTATCTGCTTTGGCCACTATTTCAGTGTGTCCGGCTGGAACCTTTGGTAAAGACTGCAAATCAGAGTGCAGCAAGAATTGTCAGCCATCCGGTAACGCAAACGATTCCATGTGCGACCCTATGACTCGCGCCTGTCTCACGGGATGTAAGGATGGCTCACATGGGGCTCTCTGTGAAAGCGGTATGTGTTTCCCTTTAGAATGTGTTTGCTGCCTTAGGACAATTTTAAAATCTCGTGCTAAATTTCTCAAATGCGAAAGCATCCATTCGTGGTATAAGTTTCGCACAGTTGGTAATTTATAGGGCACATACTAAGAAAAGAAGAACCGAGTACAGAAAAATTATAAACAGAGACACTGTCCATCGATCCATTGATGAATAACGAAAAAAAAAATCGACATCAATTATTATACTGCTGGCAGTATTGGTTATAATTGTGATATGATTTCTTTGTGACAATTATGTTTGCTGAGAAATGTTAATTGCACTAAAAACAGTTGCTTGGACTGTTATTGTAGTAGCTAGTGAGGGTTGTTTGGGAGAGGGCTGGTATGAACTAAACACACCCACACACATGTCTAATCACATATACATATCTAAACATGTATTCGTTAAATACATGTCTGCAAGCCCACGTGGGAATGCACGTATACGTATCTGCATACACATACATGTGTATGCGTATACACACCTATACTCGTGGTAAAGCCGAGCTGCCAAAGGCAAACTTGTAGATCGAAACGCCATGGGTTCAGACGGAAACGGAATTTTTTTTTCAAATGACCCTAGCTTCCATGAGAAGGGAAACGACGATGTCCAGGAAAAGAACGTTGATGACTGAGAATAATGGTGCTTGATGTAACAACTGCTTGGTGCCAAAAAACGTTGTGTTGGGCGATCCTTTTACCTTTTCTTTGAATCGTTTTGCGCAGTTCCTGGTACCTAAACCTTAAGGTGTTTTTTTTTTTTTGTGTGGAGAAAAATAATCTTAGCATAAAGTGTTTTCCTCCGATTGTAACTGAAAAAAAAAAAAAAACCATATCATTGAAAAGATTTCAGCACATTAGGTGTTTTGGTCACTATTTCAGTGTGTGCGGCTGGAACCTTTGGTAAAGACTGCAAATCATAGTGCAGCAAGAATTGTCAGCCTTCCGGTAACGCAAACAATTCCATGTGCGACCCTATGACTGGAGCCTGTATCAAGGGATGTAAGGACGGCTCACACGGGGAGCTCTGTGAAAGCGGTATGTGTTATTCTTTATTTTGACACTGAGGGAATGATGGTCTGAACTGAAATTACTACATGCCGCTGTTACTAGCTAATTGTATCTTTCAATTACAGACTTTCTGTACTAACGATTTCAATACATAGCATCATCAGCTATACTGATTATTATTCATGTGTTCAGTTAGTGAAATAGATAGGGTGTCTCTAAGAGCAGCGTAACAGATGACTTTGCTGTTTATATGGCTACTGAATAACCGCAACAGCCTCATGTCCGCTTCAAACGTCAGCAAAGAAAGTAAAGAGATGGTCAAAAAATTGGTATCCCAAGCGTTCACTGACATTTTCGTTCTTTTCAGATGATAGTGCTATATTATGTTACACAGAGGCGTATGAATCATAGCCAGTTAAGGCCAGTAATGACATTTAACATCTGCAACAATAGCAACAACAACAACAACAACAAAAAACCACACCAAGAACAATCCACCCATTGTTGAAAATGTCCGAGACAATCCACCCAGTGATGAAAATGTCCGAGACAATCCACCCAGTGATGAAAATGTCCGAGACAATCCACCAAGTGATGGACATGTACTAGACACCCCCCTCCCCCAGTGATAGACATAGACAATACACCCAGCGATGGACATATAACAGACACTCCATTCGGTGATGGACATGCAACAGACAATCCATTCGGTGATAGACATGTAACAGACAATCCAACCAGTTATTGACATGTAACATACAATTCACCTAGTGATGGACATGTACGAGACAATCTACCCCGTGATGGGCATGTAACACACAATCTACCTAGTGATGGACATATAACAGACAATCTACCCAGTGATGACATATACGAGACAATCCACTCAGTGAAAGACATGCGAAAATATAACAGACAGTCCACCCATTTATGGACATGTAACAGACAGTCCACCCAGTATTCGCTATGTTGGACACAATGAACATAATGACGTCAGAGGCAGGGGAGCTGGCATGGGTGACATGAAGTCACATTAGAGGACAATTTTCATGCCAATGCTGGATCTTGCATCTTTTTCCCAATAGGCAATTGATTATTTGATGCCTTCAACTTCACTGCTTCCAACTTTACTCTCTATGATAATCCTTTATTCCTATATAAACCTAATCGGTCTGAAAATAAAGACAATTCAGTGGGGAAGGGGGACTGTTTTCAGATTCCGCTATATGATGTTTCGAACTCAAGATCTTCGGGCAGCGTCTAGCCACTATTCTACTGTAGCTCCCAACACTGACGAAGGAGCCTCTATGAGCCTTCGAAACAAAGGTAGCAACAGATCCAATGATGGGCATGTAAGACACCATGGACCTCCATATAAAACACATCATATCTACACAGTAATGGACATGTAAAGACACAATCGCCATAGTGATATAAATGTAAGTACACAATCATCCCGGGGATTGACATGTAGGACACAATGAAACCAGTGATGGACGTGTACAGACACAATCATCCCAGGATTGACGTGTAGGACACAATGAAACCATTGATGGACGTGTACAGACACAATCATCCCAGGATTGACGTGTAGGACACAATGAAATCAGTGATGGGCGTGTACAAACACAATTATCTCAGTGGCTGACATAATGGACATTTTGGGTGGGGGTGGGAAAGAGCGCTAAGCCTCATACATATGTTGTTGTTGTTGTTGCGGGAGGGCAGGGGGAGGGGATGGTGGGTTGATGTGACACTCAAATAGTTAACGTCTCATCTAGTGAATAATAGTTATAGCAACATGATCAATAATGTTAATAATGTGCATAATGGCAAATAACTTAATAACATATGACAATGAAATGTACAAACAACAATTTTAACCAAGATTTTCTAGACATGTTTCTATGTGGAGGCTGCTTGGCCCAATGAAGTTTGAGTTGGGCGATCCTTGTCCCTTTTCTCTAAATTTTTTTGCGGGGTTCCTGGTACCTAAACCTTTCTAGGTTTCTTTATCTAAACTCTAAAACGCCCCCTCCCCCGCTTCAGCCATTGTTTTTTTTTTTTTGTTTTTTTTTTGTTTTTTTTGTTTCTATGTGAAGAACAAATAATCTCAGCTTAAAGTGTGATCTGCCACGTGTGACTGAAATACAAATGATATCATTTGAAAGATTCAGCACATTATGTGTTTTGGTCACTATTTCAGTGTGTCCGGCAGGAACCTTTGGTAAAGACTGCAAATCAGAGTGCAGCAAGAATTGTCAGCCTTCCGGTAACGCAAACAATTCCATGTGCGACCCTATGACTGGTGCCTGTATCAAGGGATGTAAGGACGGTTCACACGGGGAGCTCTGTGAAAGCGGTATGTGTTTCACCCTAGAATGTGTTTGCTGCCTTAGGACAATTTTAAATTCTCGTGCTAAATTTCTCGAATGCAAAAGCATCCATTCGTGGTTTAAGTTTCGCACTGTAGATGATATATCGGGCACATACTAAGAAAAGAGGAACCTGGCACGGAAAATTCCAAACAGAGACACTGTCCATCCATCCATTTATGAAAAAACGAAACATAAACTCGACCCCTTAAATATACTGTTGGCAGTATCGGTTATGACTGTTGTCTGATTTCTTTGTGACAGTTATGTTTGCTAAGAAATGTTAATTGCACCAGTGTCTTGGACTGGGACTGCAGTACCTAGTGAGGGTTGTTGGGGAGAGGGCTGGTATGATCTATACCCACCCACACAAATATATATACACACACATGTACAATCACATTTACATATATGTACATTTATTTATTACATACAAGTCTGCACGCCCACGTCGGAATGTACGTATACGTGTCTGCATAGACATACATGTATATGCGTATACACACCTATACTCCTGATGGAGCTGCCACATGCAAACTTGTAGTTCGAAACGCCATTGGTTCAGACGGAGACGGCATTTAATTTTAAATGACCCTAGCAGTAGTGGGCTAGCGTAATATGGGCCGTATTTGAGAAATCGATCCTTTCTTATCCTTAGTAAAAGAGGGCGGCCAGAAGTGATTGGTTTTTTCATGTGGCTGTTCTTTATCCTTAGTAAATATCGATCGGGCAGCCACCCTCTTTATCCTTAGTAAATATCGATCAGATGGCTGATGACAGCACAAGTGATTGGTTTTAGGAAAAGGTATAGGAAATCGATACTTTGTAGGCGCATTATTATCTTCATAACTGCAGGTGACGGGTGGCGTTATATAAAAGGTGAGGTCAGGAACACTATTTAGGTGAGCAGCGGGGCGGGCGGAGCAGGAGCCGGGGCTACAGGGTGACTAATAGAGTCGGCGCGGGCTTATGGGTTCTGTAATAGACACAATTAGGAGTGGTTTGTTAGCGGGGGATATATATATATGTTACAACAAGTTAGGGGATGTGAAAAGAGACTGATAGGCGGCAGTTGAAAGCGGCAGAGGGGAGCCGTTTTAGACTTACGATAAAGAAACCTAGGAAGGCGGCGTGATGACCGGGGATATATTAGAAAGGGCAGCTTGGGCGCCGGTATCATTATCATCATCTGTGTCAGGGTATCGAAGGGATGGTTTGATCTGTAGTAAAAAGGAGGACATACGACAGAAGGGTAACTGTCTTGTCATAGTGTTAAGGGCAGAAGAGAAGGGGTTTACCTGACATCGGTGAGCAGCGGGGCGGGCGGGGCAAGGGACCCGGGGCGACAGGGCGACTAAAACGGTTGGTGTTGGTTTATGGGTTCTGTAATAGACACACAAAAAATTAGGAGTGGGTTGTTAGCGGGGGATATATATGTTATAAAACGAAACAAGTTAGGGGATATGAAAATAGACATAGGCAGCAGTGACAACCGGCAGCGGGGGAGGGGGCGTTTTAGGGTTTAGATAAAGAAACCTAGAAAGGTGGCTTGATGACCGGGGATATATGCTGAAGAGCGACTTGAGCGCCATCATCAGCATCATCATCTGTGTCATGGGAGCGAAGGTCGACTGCTCAGGAATGGTTTGAGCTATAGTAAAAAGGAGAACGTACAATAGAAGGGTGGGCGGCTTGTCATACTGTTAGATGTTGATAGTTTAAGTTTTAGTAAAAAGGAAAACTATAACAAAGGGGCGATCGTTGTGACATACTATTGGATATTGACCGCTCAAGGAGTGTTTGAGTTAAAATTTAAAAAAAAATTAAAAAATTGGTAATTTATAGCAAAACGGCGACCCTTGTGACATATTAAGGAGGCCGACCGCTCATGAAGGATTTGAGTTGAAGTAAAAAGGGGAATTTATGGGAAAATGGCGACTTTTATGGCAATGGTAAGGAAGGCCGGCCGCGCAGAAAGGTTTTAGCTGTAGTAACGACGGGTGGCAGGTGTCTTGTCATAGTGTGGATATTGATAGGTTAGGGAGGGTTTAGGTTGTAGAGAAAAACGAAAACGGTAACAAAAGAGCGGCCGTTGTGATATATTAATGGAGGCTGGGTGCTCAGTGGTAGTTTAAGTTGTAGGGGAAAAAAATAGCAAAAGGACAATCGGTGTGTCAAAGTGTCAAGTTCTGGCCATACAGATATGGTTGAGCTATAGTAAAAAAGGAGAACTGTTGTGTCATATTGTTAGATATCACCGCTCATGTAGGGATTATGTTGTAGGTCAGAGGCGGCGCCACCAGGCGACATAGGGGAGCTGAGGCAATTTTAGGTACCAAAAAGGCGCTATGTCTTTCTCGACGGACAACGTAAAGGACTCACGAGACATCGCATGTCTTTCACGGGTCTTGACAAGGCCCTCTCTAGGTTTCTTTATCTAAACCCTAAAACGCCCCCTCCCCCGCTGCCGGTTGTTACTGCTGCCTATGTCTATTGTCATATCCCCTAACTTGTTTCGTTTTATAACATATATATCCCCCGCTAACAATCCACTCCTAATTTTTTTTTGTCTATTACAGAACCCATCAACCAACACCAACCGTTTTAGTCGCCCTGTCGCCCCAGGTCCCTTGCCCCGCCCGCCCCGCTGCTCACCGATGTCAGGTAAGCCCCTTCTCTTCTGCCCTTAACACTATGACAAGACAACTACCCTTCTGTTGTATGTCCTCCTTTTTACTACAGCTCAAACCATCCCTTCAATACCCTGACACAGATGATGATGATGGCGCTCGAGTCGCCCTTTCTAATATCCCGGTCATCACGCCGCCTTTCTAGGTTTCTTTATCGCAAGTCTAAAACGGCTCCCCTCTGCCGCTTTTAACTGCCGTCTATCAGTCTCTTTTCATATCCCCTAACATTTTGTAACATATAAATATCCCCCGCTAACCAACAACTCCTAATTTTGTCTATTATATAACCCATAAACCAACACCAACTCTATTAGTCGCCCTGTCACCCCGGGTCCCCTGCCCCGTAGCCCAGCTGCTCACCTAAATAGTGTTCCTGACCTCACCCTTTATCACTTGCAGTTATGAAGATAATAATGCGCCTACAAAGTATCGATTTCCTATACATTTTCCTAAAACCAATCACTTGTGCTGTCATCAGCCATCCGATCGATATTTACCAAGGATAAAGAGGGTGGCTGCCCGGTCGATATTTACTAAGGATAAAGAACAGCCACACGAAAAAACCAATCACTTTTGGCCGCCATCTTTTACTAAGGATAAAGAAGGATCGATTTCTCAAATACTGCCCGTATTACGCTAGCCCACTACTCCTAGCTCCCAGGAGAAAGGAAACGACGATCTACAGGTAAAGAACGTTGATGACTGAGAATAATATTGCTTGACTAGACTCTACTCATGACATTGTAGATAGTGTACACATTATTAAAAAAAGACAGAAACGACTGCAAGAGTTATGGGACACAAAAATAGCACAGACAGATAATTATAACGCAAATGAGGATAAACAAGATGCATCTATTTGAAATACCATGCAGCGGTTTTGTGTTATCCTGATGTGCCAAGTCTACTTTAGAAAGGGCTCGCAGTCTGTCAGTATCTAACACGTTATATTTGAATTGTCGAGTCAGACACAGACTTTGCAGAATTTAAGGATTGTTAACTCTTTGAGTCTTAGTGAACGCATCACGCTCTAATTTGTTACAACCACGCAGCCCAATCGACGGCTGACAAGTTAAATTTTTTAATCTACCACTGACCAGTAATAAAACACGGGCCGCTCAATTTCAACTTATTTTTGAGTTCTGTGTGTTTGATATAAGGCGTGCTCATTTAGAAACGTGTAAGTAAGCCCAACCGAACGATAAGAAACTAGTTTGTTGTTAAAATAGATAAAACATGAAAATTTCACATCATGTCCTTCTTTTTGACATACCGAGAACTGATAATGACATTTCAGTAGCATTGACCTGAAAATAGTGTATTGGAGCTGTGTGATTCAGTCAATCATTGGTGTCTAAGTTGTTTGAAAACATTGTAAATAATTGTTGTGTGAGAAGATCGAGAATATGGTCAATCGTTGGAGTGCGATTAGATGAACATGAATGTCAGAGGTGTGTGGGTAAGTAAATAAAATGTTTGAGTTCTCACAGACATACTTTTTCTGTGCTTTCTCTGTTTTGCTTGTTCTATAAACGTGGTCCCGCCTACGATAACACGTCTTTTCATTCATTGGCAGTCGCATCTGAGACGACGTCATCAGGCGGTTTGAACATAGAAATGATCATTGGCCTGTGCTCTCTTTTTGCCGCAACCTTCTTTGTCGGCTTCTGCTTGAGAAAGAAAAAACGCAGACATTCATCGGAAGAAGCGACAAGTCATAGAGTAACCTAGCTGGGGAAAATGGAGGAGAATGGCATATGCACTTGCATGATAAATAGTGGCGGCACTGTAAGGTAAAACAAACATACCTCGCTGTGCCGCACTTCCTGATGTTGCTTTTTTTTCTAAGCTTGTGTGTGTGTGTGTGTGTGTGTGTGTGTTGTTATTTCTTAAATGAAAGTGGTAATAATTGTATTTTCGAAGGACAATGTTCTAATGACAACTGCAGGCCACCTGAAGGACATAAATTAAGAGACGGACTTTAGAAACACGATCAACCTGCGACTGGATGGTTAAAAAAATGTGCCATAGCGACACTGTTCATTGCTTGCATTATTCAGTAGCCTACTAGCTCAATACATACCAATCTCATGTCGCATTTGTTCAGGGGTTTACAAACAGCGAAAAAGACATAGACACTGACACAGCCCGTACTGCCAGCTGTGAAATGTGTGGTATAATTCGTTTTTTTTTTTGGCAAGCAAAAGATCAAAATGCTCAGTCCTAGTCCAAGTCCTTTAAAAAAAAAAAGGTCGACCACTTTCAGATTGCTGCTAGCTAGCAGAGGCTGCTAACAGTCTCCGCCTATATTTGTGATCTGGGTTATTTGCGTCACTTTCCTGACTGAATTCTACTATAGTGTTTGTGCTATTTCTGGGCTTGATGCTTTCATCCGAATCAGACCGTTTTCCATCCTGTTGTTACTTGTGCCCTTCCTTGTCTTACTTGGTGTTTCCAGTTTGTGTTGTCTCCCTTTGATTTGGCCAGGGGTATTTCGTTTAAAAAAAAAAAGGGGGGGGGGGGGGGGGGGGGGGGGGGGGGGGGGGGGGGGGGGGGCTTTTCCACTTGGACCACTATTTACAGTTCTAAAATTTCGAGTATTATATTTTGCCAAAAAGTACTGAAAACAGTTTTTGATTTTGGGTAGTTCAGAATGTAAAAATACAAAATGCTCAGCTCCAGCAACACAGAAATAAAAATTATCATGGTGGTTCTTTTAGGTCTTTCAAACCAATAAGATTCCACATTTGAACTTTGTCCCGCAAGTCTGTATATTTTTGTGTGTGTCTCTGACAAATTATTTCTTACTACATTTCTAAGCTTCCTATCAATATGATTAGTATGGGCTAAAAATCTTTTTAAAAAGCTTCCCCTTTCTATTTGTCTGTTGTCATTGGTATATCATTATCAGAGTATATAATGCCTGTTGCAATAGTCTCAAAAACATACCCAGTGATCTATCCCCTCCAATTTCGCTTATAAAATGTTCCCATTTAGCCTTTTTTGCATCTCCTGCACAGCGCTTGAAATCTTCTACCTTTTCTTGTTTAACTCTTTCTAGCCTCTCTACATCCTCTGGTAACCTGTTAGGTGCCTTTAGCACTTTCTTTAAATTCTTAACTGCTGCTCGCTTTGCTCTCCATGCCTGTTCTACTTCTTGGGTCCACCATGGAGGCTGCACAAAAGCAGAGATGGTGGTTCTGCTGTATACCTTCTGTCTAAGGTGTCCAAGAAGGGTAATGTCCCTCTCATACTTAAAAGTCTTGCTCGTTCTCACAGATCTAAATTAGCTAGCTTTAGAAATCAAGACTGAGCATGGCATATTATCACTCCCATGATCTCACAGGACACTCCATTTTGTGTCCAGCACTGCTGACTGGGTAACAAAAGCCAAATCAATGGCCTTGTCTGCATCGCCAGGTCTCATTGCCATTCTAGTTGGCCTACCATCATTTATACAGAATACCTCTGCATTCACCACAGCCTGCGGAAAAAGCATTTCCTTGCCTATTTTCCCCACTACGGTCCCATGCTCTGTTCCGCGCATTGAAATCCCCACAGATGAGAAGCCTACTACCAGGGATTTCCTCCAACTCTTTGAGCCAGTCTCAATGTTCCTTTGTGATTAGAGTTTCAACAGCAGCGTAAAAATTTGCTAAATTCCAGGTTGTTACCCCATTATCTATCTGTATAACCTGAACATCTAGCGTACTATGATTCCACTGGTCCAGGTCAAGACTTAAGGTTGGCTTGAGAATCACATATGTCGTCATTGTAACTGACTCACAGAAATGTGGAGACAAGCATGCTCCGTGCAGAGTAGCAAGCATCACTTTAGAGGTCCCGGGTAGTTAGCATCCTGTGGATATTTTCTCCAGGTCACACCGGTGTGTTAGGAAATGGGTAGGCCGATAGACTGGTCTGTTCTGCACCACTTGATGGTCAACTGATATATGACAAGCTGGATGTTGTGAGGGCCCTTTGGGAGAGAGAGAACAGTGCCGAGGAACAGATAGATCATTACGGTCTAAGGAGAATGGCACTGCGAGGAGTTACAAGATGATCTGGCCGACGCTCGACCATCGGGGGATGGGCGAGACGGATGTACAATCAGTTACTGGTACCATCGGAATTTTAACGCTTCGCTTGCTGTTGAAGGTGGGGAAGAAGCGCTTTTGGGAGTGTCCCAAGTTCTGTGATGTCGATTCTTAATTCAACATCTAACATGTTTGCCTATGACATATTTATTAGTTTTCTGTCCTGTAGTATTCACATTGAAAAGCCTGAATCCTCCTTTCCATTTTCACAGTGACAGACTAACTCTCACATGTGAATAAAAAATAAAAAAAAGACAACAAGAGTGATGTGTAAACATTGACCTTGACAGTGATACTGGTTTTGCTCCTCCATATCGTCGTATTCAGCAGACGCATCGCGGCTGATGCCATACCAGGTCGTGTGCATTTAGAGTCATGCACAATTACGTATACTTGTTTAATCATTTAAGAGACTTGAGTTGAGTGTTGGTGACGTCAATAACTTATTTGCTTTTTCTCATAAACACTGGTGCATGACTTTTCAGTTGGTCGTGATCGTTACATTCTATCGGCAGGCCCGGCTGTGTAGATCCTGGTGATGAAGGTTAAGTGCAACTTCCCAACGCCCTCTACACATTCTAATTGTCTGTTGTGATTTTCTAAGGCTGCTGCTAGTGCTGCTGCCATGCGAATGTTCTGTGAAGACGATGATATCACTTGGACGTGAAGGCTAATCTGTTGTCTATAAATGTTTGCTTGCATGTATAGATCAATCAACCACGGATTGGTGTTAGTAAATGACAATACAACTTATTTTTCTGTCAATGGTATGAACTAGGGCTGTACTGAACAGTGATTTTCACTATTCGGCCGAATACGAAAAGCTGGACTAACTATTCGGCCGAATTCGAATACAAATAGTGAATCATCATCATCAGGTGCTTTGCCGACTGGTGTGGGCGATCATGCCTCTCCACAATCTGCGATACCCAGCAGCATGTATTAGTTCGTGTGCTGACACACCTCCATGCTACGCAACAAAACTGTAAAAGAATTTTCTCTGTCTTCCATTATCCCTCCTTCCACAGATCTTTCCAGTGGTCACCACATGTTCCACTTTCCCTCTTCTCATAATATGGCCGAAAAAATGACGACTGTCTCCTTTTGATGTCTGTGAGTAGTTGTCTTCGGGCACCCGCCTCCTTCAGAACCTCTTGGTTCCTTTTGTGTGTGTGTGTGGCTGTCAAGGGTTTTTTAAGCATTCTTTTGTAAAACCACATCTCTGAGGCCTCAAGAAATTATTTGGCCTGTCTACCGATTGTCCAGCCATATGGTAAAACTTGATGTATGTAGCAGGCAAGAATTCTTTTTCTAACCTTCAATGACAAAGATATATTGCGTAAGATGTTCTTCATTTTATAAAATGCAGTTTTTGCCGGTCTTATTCTGTTTCTTAAATAAGTAATGCATCTTTCATCTGATGTTACCCATGTGCTCAGACACTTAAATTTCTGTACTTGTCCCATAATAAAACCTTTGACTTTTATTACACATCTAGGAATAATTATTTTCTCTGATGCGACCATTACTTCTGTCTTCCCACTATTAAAACTAACGCCCATTTTTCGACTTTCGAATAGTGTATAAAAAAAATCTAAAAAAAAAAAAAAATCCAAAATGTCAAATGTACGCTGAAATTGTACTTCACAAAATGTATAAGGAATAGTCAACATTTAAAAACATTTCATGTTTTGCATCCTTCAGCCAGTCAGTCTGTGGTAACTAATACCTAGGAATGAAAATTTTCACTGACAGCTTAGTTGATCCGTGAAAGCGGCATTAGCTTTAAAAATAAAATCGTTCCATGTTGTCGTCATTAAGGCAGCTTCTCGTCTCACTGAAGGTATTTCCAGCTGTACTAAACAAACGTTGACTTGGTAGGCTCGTAGGTGGTGCATACAGATTACGATTGACAGTATGAACCAAGGTGGGAAATCTTGACATGTTTATTTTCCACCAGTCCAGAAACGGGTGTAAGGTAACCACTATTCGTATTCGGCCCGACCGCAACTATTCGGCCGAATACCAAATAGTTATTAGGTCCACTATTCGGCCCTGAAGCAAATAAAAATCAAAAATTCGGTACATCCCTAGTATGAACTATACACACCCACACACATATGTAGACACACATGTCCAGTCACATGTACATATCTGAACATGTATTCATTACATACAAGTCTGCAAGCCCACGTGGGAATGCACGTATGCGTGTCTGTATATTCATACATACATACATGCGTATACACACCTATACTCGTGGTGAAGCTGCCAAATGCAAACTTGTAGATCGAAACGCCATTGGTTCAGACGGAAACGGACTTTTTTTTTCAAATTACCCTAGCTCCCAGGACAAAGAAAACGACGATTTACAGGTAAAGAACGTTGATGACTGAGAATAATGGTGCTTGACTGGACTTTATTCATGACATTGTAGACCATGTACACATTAAAACAAAATGAGAGAAACGACTGCAAGAGTTATAGACACAACAACAGCACACAAAGAAATTTTAACGCAAATGAGGATGAACAAGATGCATCTATATGAAATACCTTGCATTGGCTAATCTTTTGTATATAAATAATGTTTACTATTGATAATTTAGATTTTATAAAACTATATACAACTTTTTACATTTACTATAGTAAGGTACATTCTTGGAGAGAAAAAAAAAACACGCACTGCAGTGAATTACATTACTAATAGACTGCGTTTGCAAACAATACAGTTGAAATACTGGAATGCTTTGTGTCATTTATGCAGTAAAACTTTTAATTTCTATTAAAAATAGTCTTCGAACAATTTGTCTTCTGTTTCTATGTTTGCACACACGTATCCAAGATTTTTCTTACATGTTGGCATTTTTATTGTTGTTATTTTTAAAGTGAATACGTTATTTTTTGGTTTGCTATTTATTATCGTTAATTTTCAGTGAACTCTGGTGTACGTCAGGGATGCGTACTATCGCCACTTATTTTTATAACATCTATGGATACCATATGTAGGAAAACGAACTTTAATCATGAAGAAGATCTTACATAATTACTCTTCGCACATGACAGAGAGGTACTTATAGCAGAAAGTATGGAATGCCTACAGAACCACCTAAATCGAATAAATAACAAATAGGAGGAATATATATTTAAAAAAAAAAAAAAAAAAAAAAAAACACTACGAAGACAGAGACAATGGTGAAAGAAAGATAAAAAGACAATTTACAAAAAAAAAAAAAATAAAAGAATTAAAAAAAAAACATCGCCTTAAGACAAGCAGATATATTTAGGTTTGGGCCCAATTTTCAAATGGGAGAAACAAAAAACTGGTCAGAGAAATTAGTTTGAGATGTGCCAAAGCTAATGAAGTAATGGGGCAACTATCTTCCCTGTTGACACAGAGGCAGATACCTTTGAGTACTAAGGTCTTCTTCGATCCTCCTGTCAGAAAAACGTAAACTAGGAGGCCGGTAGCCTTTATGAAAGCTGTCGTGCAGTTCATATCTTCTAGTTTACCTTACAGCTTTGTCTTCATTGTGGCTGGAACAGGCCAGATTCCGCTTCCTTTGTTAGCATACTGTATTTCCTACATAAAGAAAATTTGAACATATGTTGACAAAGTCTTTTGTGCCCAGTCCTTAGTCTGAATATAATAAACTGTACGTTTCTAGAAAGGCGATGATGCGAGTCTTGGGGATAGAATCTGGTGTGTGTATCCGGTCACCTTTCTTGGATACTAAATTGTATTATTGTTTTCGTCTCCTTACAAAGAAAATTGCTGTACGACTGGGCTCATGGAACTCAGAACCATGCAGTGTGGCTCCAGGACTGCCACATGGATCCGTCATCTCGCCTGTGCTCTTTAACGTGTATACGAGCAAGGTTGCAAGCCTAGACGCAGCAGGAGATGGAAGGATACTGACTTTAGCGGTTGATATACTTGCATATAGGCAGGGGGAAGAGAGGGAACAAACAGCCCGGGAGCTACAAGCGACAGCAGACAAAGTGATTGAGAGGTATACAAAAATGAGGGCTGTCGTCCATCCGGAAAAAAGCGTCTGTTTTGTGGTGTCTTTAGACAACAGGATCTTTAAAGCTTGTGTCCCAAGTCTCACGATAGATGATAGAAACATCAAAAGAAAGAGCAAACTGAAGTATCTTGGATTAAATTTGACCAGAGCCTGTCCTTAAAGGACCATGTGGAGAGTGTTGTGACAAGATGCAAAAAAGGACTTAGTGCACTCAAGACTATGGGTGCAATTGACACAACAGATAATGTTTTTTCCTCCTTTATATCAGCACCTGATCCTATCAGTGGTTGATTATGGCCTAGGCATGCCTACCGTCTCAAAGAGTCAGATGTTAAAACTAGAGCGCATACAGAACGCAGCTATGCAGGTCAATCTGGGTTGCACCCCAGGGGTGTGTATGCGATACTTTCTTGGTTTACTGTCTGTTGCAGGTAGGCACAAGGTGCTGCAAGCGAAGTCATGTCTTAGGGTAGCTGCAGACACAGACCACACTTTACACGAAGCTCTGGGTGCAGTTAATGCTCTGTTGGTGATAAGAGATAAGTCATGGATGGCTCAGGCAGAAAACACAATCAGACAGGTTAGCATCCTTGAGAACATTAGGCGAGTAGGAAAGTGGGTCAAAGTGACACCTGAACAGTCAGATTTGTGTAGGGTCATAATCACACTGAGCCGGGAATGCAGCGAATGACCAGCAGGTGCCACGGAGGTGGAAATTCAGCAATTAATTTAAGATAATGCTCGCTCAGAGGATTTGATTATTTACACAGACGGTTTAGTGTCAAGAGGAAAAAGAAGTGCTTGGGGCTTCTAAGCAAAAGTTAATTGTCGACGTTTGGTGCAGGATAGCCAAGCATTTGAGGCTACAACAGTAGTAAGACATGCTAATAATCCAGCGATTTGGCGGCGGGTTGGCTTTACGGGTTGAGGATAGTGGATTGAAGATTTTGCTGGTTGTGGATTGAAGATTTATGGTTGCGGATAGGGGGGTGACTGTGATGTGGGAAATGTTTGCTGTGGATAAGGATTGTACGAATCTGCATTTTGGTTTTGCGGATTCGCTCGCGAGCTGAACGTGGGTGTGAGCTGGGAATTTGTTGATGCGGATGGGAGTTGTCGACGAGGGGGGGAAGGGGGGGGGGGGTTGACTTTTGATGAAAAAAAGTTCGGATTTTTTTTTTTTCGTAAAATTAAACAATTTTGAAACATGTCAGAAAAACTTATATCAGGAGGCCGGTAGTCTTTATGAAAGCACACCAATTCACACAGGCTGTCAACATGCAGGTTCTTCATGCATTTACTTGACCAGAGCCGGCTTCAATAATTCAAGTTGAGCTTCTTGTCATTACACAGACTGGCCTGGTCGATCTTCGCTTTACACTTTGTCGTCAGGGTCTCCTTTCGCAACAAGCAATCTTACGTTGACATTCTTCCACTCAGTCTCACATCCTCTCGCTCCAACAGGTCGACACAAAACTAAACTTGATCAGAATCAAGTCTGACTTATACCACGGGTTAGTTTCACGTGGCAACACGTGGTGGTCTTTTACTTTCACGTGGCGACCTTTGGTCGCGTCGTCGTGATACCCGTGATAACTAGTGGTCATCACCTATCTCAAGATCCTCGTTTAATCAGAGTATCTGGAATATCTCTGTGTTTTGGGTTAGCTTTGGGCCTTCCCCCCAACCTTCCTAATCTGGATGAAAATATCCCCTATTACACTTACACTCTGACATTTTTTCTTAAAACCGCTAGCTGCTAAACTGTGTGGCTGTAAAGATCAAACTTACACCATCTAAAGACGTCTTTAATCTTATAGCCCACTAGGCTGATGTTGGTTACAGGTCCATTATAACGCACGCTACCCTAATGGTTGGAAAAGCTAAATTAAATCCGGTCATCTTTCTGGCCAACGAGAAAGCTTTAACCAAGGCCAATGCCAAATATCCTTTGAAACGCGTAAATCTGAAAACAGTTTCTATACCCAAAAGCATGTTGTCTCACACCCAAGACAATCTATTTCCCACTAGGCTAGTGATCGGACAAATTAACTCTGTAGCCTTTACAAAACGAATCCCTTCAATTTATAACACTGGGTTGACGTATCTAGAAGTAAGTGTAGACGGTAGTAGCGTATCCAGTAAATCATTCACACCAGACTCTGAAAAAAATCACGTGAAAGCTTTCTTCGGGACTATGTTGGAAATGGGACTAGTGGGTAAAGACGCAGGTAATGACATTGAATACAGACATTATAAGAACGGCTACGCTCCCTGTGCCTTTGACCTATCATATAGCCTGTGGTGACCAATTTAAAATGCCCTGATCAGAGGATTTGTCTTCGAAATTTAAGTTTGTCCCCTTCACACCCAAACTATTACAAGTCATAGTCTAAGCTGAGCAAGACGCTGTACTCAAAATTTCCAAGACGCGTGAACTGGACTACGCCTGAGACGAAGAACGTAGCAGATACGCAAGATACTCTTAGCAGACCATGTTGTACACCGAGCACATCTCGTACAAGTACTGGCCAGTGATCAACTACCTACACACTTTGACCACCACCAGCCTCATCAACGCAGACACTAGCGCCCAGACAGATTCGCACTGGGTCGGTCTAAACAACAAAAGGGTTAGAAGTTTTACCTATTTTGATTCTTTCTGGCTCCCACCCTTCAACTCCGACATGATAAGTTTTATTGAACGCCACTCGACCAGACCCTTCATTACTCGTGCCTTACAAGAGTTGCAGAGCAGCACTTGTGGATTGTGCGTTATTTATGTTCTACTGATTAAAGGCCACGGTGGTCATATGCGCCGAGTTTTACTGATATTTTCGCATAGACAACATGTCAACGATCGAATCGTTTCGCGCTTAATCAGCAAAACTAATCCGGCAATGTAGAGTTTAAACCGGTATTAGAAGCTCACAGTTGGTTTATAAACAACTTGAGTACCGACCACCTTTTTATTGCTGACCAACTTCTTATTGCCGTAACCATACACACACCGAAGAGGTCTGCAGCTCCGGCCAGTTGGGTGTTCATGACTAGAAGCGATGAGTTGTTGAAACCGTTGGGTGCTGGTCAAAAATGTTGTTTCGGTCTCGGCCTATACAGGCACACAAACACTCTATTTGAGACGTTTCTTTGGCGAATCCGATCTCAAGTTTCCTACGAGAACGGGACTAACACTGGTATAGAATTTGAACAATCAATTGACCCAAAGACGGAGATCCTAACAGAGTTTGATTGATTTGAGCTGCTCACCAGTCATTGTTACCATCCAACAAAAAAAAAAACTACAGAACCATATTCTGATGTTAAAGAGAACACCAACAAACCAGACGATGTATTTCCTTAAGCCTTTGAGACTGCCGATAACACGCGATCGGTTGTCTATCTAGATAAAGTTGCTAGGAGTTCCTGGCCATTTATAAAGAGAAGATGTATAAGCAAACGTTTATTTTATAA
Organism: Candidula unifasciata; assembly: GCA_905116865.2. NCBI lineage: Eukaryota > Metazoa > Mollusca > Gastropoda > Stylommatophora > Geomitridae > Candidula > Candidula unifasciata. The sequence goes on along the minus strand of CAJHNH020003461.1, from coordinate 35,692 downwards.
ATATATATATATATATATATATATATATATATATATATACATATAAAATAATAAAAACATATTGTTGTGTGTCTATAGCCGTTATAAAGTCACAATATCTGTTGTGTTAATGTCTGTATCTATATACATCTGTTTGTATTTGTTATCTATATATATAAAACTCAATGTTTGTGTGTTTGTTTATGAGCTATAGACTCGGAAACTACTGAACTGATTTAGCTGAAATTTTCAGGATATGTTTGTTTTGATACCGGATGTTCACCCATCATGGTTTGAAATTCAACCCGTCATTGTTAGAGATAGTGTGCGACAATTTTTGTGAAAATCTTCGAAACTAATATTTACATTTTTAGTGACAGTTAATTATAGCCACGTTAGTAAATGCGCATGCACTGTAGTCAGAACGCAAGACTTCCACCATTCGCCGGCGAGATACGTACATCCAACGACTTCACTAATAAATAGAGTAGGCCGTTATACAGCAAACAAGACTATCTCTATATCTGTGCAGGCAATGATTGCCACAATAACCATATTAAACACGACTTCTATTTTCTTTCAAACGACCTTTGATGAGTTGGAAAGTAGCCGAGGGATTGGAACGGAAAAGGGGGAGGGGGTAGGGGCATCAAGGCCTATCTCGACGTCGGTGCAGACATTGACTGCGACATTAACCGTGTTAGACACGCGCGATTTCTATTGTTGTGCCGTTTCAATAATATATCTGGATTATCTGTCTACGAGAAAACAATTGCATGCTGTTTTGAGTTGTATTATAATCGGGACACTCTGTAGTAGGGACACACATCTCAAAAAGTTTTGTTCTCTGTTCATTTCTCCGATGAAGTGGCTATTTGGTCGAATGGTTAGAACACTGGGTTCCTGTCCAGGAGACCAGGGTTCGAATCCGCAGTAGTGTTTTTTTTTTTAAACTGGGGTTAAAAAAAAATCCGCACCTGCACTGTCGTGGCGACAGCACTAGCCATGTGGCCCTTAATACTATTAAAAAAAAAAAAAAAAAGGACAGGTATGTGGGTAAATCAGTTGATAATTAAATTTGACCATCATTTCGCATAGTTATAATTTCATTTTTAAACTTTACAATTGCATGGTAACGCTGAAATTTCCTAGCTTTTTATTTATTTTCATTTAGATTTAATTATTTCATCTGCGTTGGAATTTTAAGCGGTGCTGTTTACCATAGCGTTCATTTCCTAATTATGGTGTATTTTTCCTGTTTTCATTTTCTTTTCAATTGTTTTTTTTTTTTCTTTCTCCCAATTACTTCAATGAGGCAAAGAGTAGTCGGTGAAATTGATTGAAAAAGGGGGATGGGGGGGGGGGGGGGGGTTGCAAACTGTTTACCGAGAGAGCTTTAAGTCACAGTAACTGCTTTACCCACTCAAAGTAGCAGCAGCAGTAGTAGTTGTGGTTTTGCTGTTACACCGTAGTGCTCTCATGTGAAGACCGCCGGTAAGGTTGTGGCGTTTTTATGTCAGGAAGCGAAATTATACAACCTAACCTGACCAGTCCGTTGCACTAGCTATGCGGCAACAAATCTTCTGGCTCACGACTCCCTGTCTACTGCGATGGTAAAACAGATAGCAGTGACATTATTTTAGCTACTGTGGTGGTGGTCGTAGTAGTAGTTGAACTGGTACTTGAAGGATGATATGGTAAATATTACACTAGCCCCATTCACTACCTATTACAATTCCTGCTCCCCATTTTAGTCAGTATGGACAGGGATGTCAATGTCAGTTACAACAACAACAAAATATCGCCAGGTGATGATTTTCAAATCCTTTGAAGAGAGAGAGAGAGAGAGCAGTCGGTCGAAGAGGGTAGGGGAGGTGTGTAATGACCTAAATTTAAGGGAACTTAAAGGGCTTTACACGAGATTTTCAAGTTCTCATTACTTAATTTGTTTATATTTTACTAACGCTACCTCCGCTATTCAATTGTCTTTACCACTTACTTTTTTATTTACAAGTACATCTGTAGCTTTACTTCGTCTCCTATAAAAATACAAACAGCTTTAGCATGTAATACCCACAAAAAAAAAACATTTTTGTTACTGTGCTAATAACACCATTTAAACGACCACTAATATAAAGACACAATTATTTAGTGCGTTTTCTAAAGTTGGAAAACCAGACTATCTATATATCTGTGCAGAGATTGATTGCGACATTAACTATATTAGACAGGTGCGATTTTCATTGTCTTTTTTTCCAACAACCTTTAATGAGGGAGAGAGTAGTAGGTGGATTTAGTTGTAGTGGGGTGGGGGGGGGGGGGGGATCAAAGACTATTTCTATATCTGAGCAGACAATGATTGTATTAGACACGTGCGATTTCTATTTTCTTTCATTTCCATTAGGCCAAACGCGTGGCCGGGTACAGCTAGTAAATTATTAATAACTGGTATGTATAAATGTCTATATGTGGCTATCTGTGTGTCTCTAGATGTTTATATAAATGTCTGTACACCTGTCTATCCGCCTTTGTATATGCTTTGTCTCTTTTTTTATAAAACCTCAACAATAACAACAACAACAACAACCATAAAGGAACCAAGAACATTACAGAGATACTTGTTATCTCATAACTAAAAAAGCCACGGTTAAAAAGACGTAAGTGACGATGATGTTTATATCATCAGTTTTCTTCTAGTCTGACATTGACCGATGGGAAAGAGAACCACACGGGTCGCCTACGGCATGGTCGAAACGTTTTGTGTATCGCGAAACCCGTTGAAAAATACCGGTTCCCGACCGATCACTGAAGTCAAGCCATATCGAACGTGGTCAGTAGTAAGATGGCTGTCCTGCGGAAAACACTGCGTTAACCATTGCCGAGCGTGGTCAGTAGTTAGATGGGTGAGGGAACACCACTTGCTCCAGCCCTGCTAACACTTTGTGTATTTTTATGTTAATAGTAGTAATGTTTTATCTTTCTCAGACCTTCTTGTTGTTTGTGTCGAAACATAAGACTATAAAGTATTAGTTGGGTTTAGGCAGAGAGAGAGATAGAGAGAGAGAGAGAGAGAGAGAGAGAGAGAGAGAGAGAGAGAGAGAGAGAGAGGTAGAGAGAGGCAGGAAATAAATATTTAGTAGAAGAAGAGTATTGGAGACATTTGTGCTTGTGTGTGTGTATGTGTGTGTGGTGTATTTTCATCAAGTTCAAAAAATGGGGCTAATAGTGTGTGTGTGTGTTTTCAGCAATTCCAAATAATAGGGCTAATTGTGTGTGTGTGTGGTGTATTTTCATCAAGTTCAGATAATAGAGGTTAATAGTGTGTGTGTGTGTATTTGTGTGTAGAAGAAAAACTGACACAATTACTCGCTCAGTGACATCTGAAACCAGTGATATCGTACTATGGAACGAGTTCCGTAATAACCGGACTCTGACCTTCGAAACACATACATGTCTTGCAGACTGTCTGTCAAGACACGGGGTGCCGTCTAGAGAAACATCTAGAAACATCGTTAACAACAAATCGGTACAGGGGCTAGGGGCGTCCTCAACTATCAAACCAAGCTCATGTCGATCCTGATTTTTTTCCCACCCTCAACTCGCGAGCCAACCTGCAAAGCCAAAACGCAGATCCATACAATCCGTATCCACAGCTCATATTTCCAACATCACAGTCACCCTGCTATCCGCAACCAGAAAGCGTTAATCCACAACCAGAAAATCTTAAATCCACCATCCACAACCCGTAAAGCCAACCAGCGCAAGCACAATCGCTGAATTACTAGCAGGTCTTACAACTCACAACATTTAGCTTAAAAACTGAGGTGGAGGCAGTCACTGCAGCATTTTCGCTAGCTAGAGAACACCACACACACACACACATACACACACACACACACACACACATCGTGATTGTAACTGACTCAAAAATCACGCTAAGGAAGATCAGTGCACTCATGCTTCGTGCATAGTGACATGCTTCACTGCAGAGGAGGTATTGATGAGGAGTAATGTCAGGATATTTTTTTAAACTGGAGATGCCGGTGTGTTGCGGAATGAACTGGCGGCCAGATTGGTTAGCTCTGCACAATTTGGTAGAATGCTGGTGCATGAGGCAGACGTGGTTAGTGCGTTGTGGGAGAGTGTACAGTTCGGAGGAGCAGATTGATCACCACAGTCTGGTGAGATTGGTTCAGGGGTGAGTAACGAGAGGTTTTGGCAGATTCTCGAGGGTCAGAGGATATACAAGACGGACGTTTAATCAGAATGCTACTGGCACCATTAGTATCAGAACTCTTTGCTAGTTGCTGAAGATGGGGACAGAGCGCCTATGGGAATTTCCCGAATGTTGTGATGTCAGTTCTTGAATCATTTGAAATCAGTATAGCTGCTGTTTGTTTTCATTATATATTCTTAATTATTCGTAGATCTTTTCCTTCAATGTTTAATCTTTTGAACAGTTTGATTACTTCTTTTTGTTTCAAACAGTCAATTGCTTTTGTATAGTCTATGAAGCATAAGACAAATCAGTATTTACTTTCTAAAAATGTCATTATTATGTGTATGGCATTGTTTGTACCTTTTCCTTCTACAAAAATACATGTTCCTCGCTGATTTCTGGTGTAATTTTGTTTCTTATTGTTCTCATTATTATTCTCACAAAAATCTTAGTCATGTGACTCAAAAGACTTATTGTGCGATGGGCTTCACTTTTTTTAAGTGCCTGGTTTCTTTAACAATACTATACATATAGATTTCAAAAAGCCTTTTGGAATATACCCACAATTATAAATATCATTTAAAAGTCATAGAATTATAAAAAAAAAAAAAAACAATGAGATGGTTTGGCCACCTGACGAGAATGCCCAGGTAACAACTGCCACTGAGAGCCACACGAAGAAATAAAATGAACACAGAGTAAGGGGAATACCACGCAAGATTGGAGCGGCATCACCAGGATCAACCTAACAGAAATGAACACCAATGCGTCCTAATAATTGAACAAAGCGTACAAACGATCCTAATATCCACACTCCCACCAACACGTCGCTGAGGTAAATTGTAGAAGAAGAAGAAGAAGAAGAAGAAGAAGAAGAAGAAGAAGAAGAAGAAGAAGAAGAAGAAGAAGAAGAAGAAGAAGAAGAAGAAGAAGAAGAAGAAGAAGAAGAAGAAGAAGAAGAAGAAGAAGAAGAAGAAGAAGAAGAAGAAAACGTAGAAGAAAAAGAAGAAGAAGAAGACGAAGAAGAAGAAGAAGAAGAAGAAGAAGAAGAAGAAGAAGAAGAAGAAGAAGAAGAAGAAGAAGAAGAAAAAGAAGAAGAAGAAGAAGAAGAAGAAGAAGAAGAGGAAGAAGCAGAAGAAGCAGAAAAAGAAGAAGAGGAAGAAGAAGAAGAAGCAGAAGAAGCAGAAGAAGAAGAAGAAGAAGAAGAAGAAGAAGAAGAAGAAGAAGAAGAAGAAGAAGAAGAAGAAGAAGAAGAAGAAGAAGAAGAAGAAGAAGAAGAAGAAGAAGAAGAAGAAGAAGAAGAAGAAGAAGAAGAAGAAGAAGAAGAAGAAGAAGAAGAAGAAGAAGAAGAAGAAGAAGAAGAAGAAGAAAAAGAAGAAGAAGAGGAAGAAGAAGAAGAAGAAGAAGTGATTTGATTTATACAATCTTGAAAATTCTCTTTGTCCACTAAATTGAAAGAGAAAGATCACCATCAAGTGTCTTGACGACTGCGTGTATCAGGTCGTGTGCTGACACCCCTCTATGACATGACAAAAAAAACTGTCAACAATCATCTCACGATGTCTTTGTGTCTCTTTCAACAGATCTTTTCAGTTTTCAATACATCCATTTTCCCTCTTCTAATAAAATGACAAAGTGTGACTGTTTCGTTCTGATTTGTGTGATATGTTTACCTTTGAACACTTGCTTCTTTCAAAACATCTGGGTTGTTCTTCTTAGCTGTCCACGGCATTCTATAGATTCTTCTGTAAAACCACATCTTCGCAGCCTTAAGATATTGTTCAGCTTGTTTATTAATATCAGGTCTTTTTACCCGTACTTCAATACTGGCATGATACAGCATGCTATAATTCTTTTCATAACCTCCAAAGACATTATTTTTTGCACAAAATGTTCATTTTGTAAAACGTCGGTTTTGGTCTGTGCTATTCTATTATCTCTGTGACACATTTTCATATCGGATTTTATCCATGTAAATAAATGCCTAAATTACTTTAATTGCCCTAAATCTAACGCATTTGACTCAGATTATACATTAAGACACATATTTGTTCTCTTGGAAATCACCTTACTTCTGTCTTTCCAATATTCAAACTAAGGCCCATTTTTACACTTTCTACCACCACAGTATCTATCTATTCCTGTGTTTCGTTCTGACTTGTAGCGATCAAGACTGTGCCATCAGCGCGACACAAGTTGTTTATGTAAAAATAAAAGATAATGTGAAAAAAAAGATACCACGTAATATTAATTTTTTTTTTAATATGTCCGTTTTGCTTGAGCTATTTTACATTTAACTCCTTTCAAACATCTTTCCTTCTACTGTTATTAGGCTGCCACCTTCTTAAAAGGTATCATCTCAGTTGAGTATTTCCCATTAACCTGGTGATCTAATTTTGGAGGATACCTTTTATTTGTAATTCCCATTACTCCTTACAGACTATATATTAACTGTCGTACTTTGCAATACGAAAAGTAATGTTCTAACCTTGGAAGTTAAAATGGTCATTTTCAGATTGCAAACTGAAAAATGAAGGTGTTTAGTTTGTAAACAAATCATTAACATCCACATATAATGAAAACATTGCAAACGCACACGCAAACAAACACTACAAACACAGAATGCATGAACACTATTTTAATGGCAATAAACATTTTCAATTGCAAGAATAACACAACGCACCATAATGCCCACTGTATGGTTTAGAAAACCAGTGATAACTTAGATGCAGTTCTGGTCCTATTCTCATAATAGCTTTTAAAAAGGTGTATGTAATATTATAACAAAAATACTAAATTTATCTTTATGTATAAAAAGTAATGTTTGTGTGTTTATTACCCATAGACTCGGGAACTACTAAACCGATTTAGCTGACATTTTTAGGATATGTTTGTTTTGATACCGGAATTCTACCTGTCATGGTATGAAATAAGTTTTGTGAAAATTGTTGGGAAAATATTTTCATTTTAGTGGCATTCAATTAAAGCCACGTTCGTACATGCGCATGCGCACTAGTCGGAACGCACAACTTTCACCATTCGCCGGCGTGGTACAGCAAACCAGACTATTTCTATATCTGTGCAGGCAATGGTCGTGATATAACCCATATTTGACATTATTTATGTGTTCTTTCTTTTTAAACAACCTTCGATAAGTAGGAGAGTAGTCGGTGGATTTGAGAGGGGTGGCTGGGATGGCCAGGGTGGGGAGGGGGGGGGGATCTCATCATAGAATATCTCTATGTCTGCTCAGACAATGATTGCGACATTACCCATGTTAGACACGTGCGATTTCTATTGTTGTGCCGATTCAATAATACTTAAAGTTTATATCTAGGATATCTGTTTATTTAAAAAAAAAAAAAAATGCCTGCTGTTTTCAGTTGTGTCAGTATCAGGACACAGTAGTCGGAACACACATCTTAAATACTTTCCTTCTCTTTTCGAATTCAGAAGGAGTGGTTGGTTGGCCGAAAAGTTAGAACACTAGGCTTCTAAAATTCTCACCTGCACTGTCGTGGCGACATCACTAGCCATGTGGCCCTAGATAATAATAAAAAAAAATAAAAAAAATTACAGATATGTGGGTATACCAGTTTTGTTTTTAAATGTGACCAACTCGCATACTTATGATTTAATCTCAAACTTTCAAGATGCATGGTGACGATACATTTTTAAAGATTTCCAGTTTTTTTATTTTTATTTAATTACTTCGTCTGATATTGCTTTGGAATTATACTTTGCTGTTTACCATAGCGTTCATTTCGTAATCATAGTGTATTTTTCATTTTTCGTCCGCTTCACTTTTTGTTCTTCTTTGATGAGGGAAAGAGTAGTCGGTGAATTGTTGGGGGGGGGGGGGGGGGTTTGGATCACAAAGTGTTAATTGAGAGAGCTGTGTGTCACACTAACTGCCTTACTCTAAGTAGTAGTAGTTGTGTTTGGGCGGTTTTCAAAAAGTATGCTGTCATGCCGGAGACCGCTGGTAAGCTGATGGCCATTTTGGGTCGGCAAGAGAAATTACTCCTACTAACCTGACAAGTCCATGGCGACAGCACTAGCCATGCGACGCTAAATCGACTAACTCGCGACTCCTGTCTACTCCGATGGTAAAACATTTAGCAGTGACATATTTTAGTTATTGTGGTGGTTGTGGTGGTAGTAGTTGTACTGGTGCTTGAAGGATGGTGTGGTAAATATTACACCAGCCACATTTACTACTCATTACAGTTCCTGCTTCCTATTGTGGTCCGGATGGACAGGGATATCAAGGTCAGTTACAAAAATTAACTTCAGGTGATGATTTTCAAATTCTTCGAAGAGGGAGAGAGCAGTATTCGGTGCATGGAGGGAGGAGGGATGATGACTAAAATTGTTAGCTTAAACAGTTTAAAACATGATTTCAAAGTTTTCATTTCTTAATTTGTTTAAATTTTACTAACGCTACCTCCGCTATTCTAATTTTTTACGACTTACTTAGTTATTTACGAGCGCAGTAGTACGCTTTACTTTCCTATCTTATAAACACAAATGCAAACAGCTTTAGCTTGTGGTAAAAAAAAAAAAAATTTTTTTTATTTTTCTAATTATACCGTTTAAACGACCACTAATATAAAGACAATACTATATGGTGCGTGTTTTAAAGTCGGCAAACCAGACTGTCTCTATATCTGTGCAGACAATGATTGCGACATTACCTATATTAGTCACGTACGATATCTTTTTTTTTTTTTTGTCCTTAAAAAAAACCTTTGATAAGGGAAAAAGTAGTAGGTGAATTTGGTGGTGGTGGGGGAGGGGAGGGGACGGGTTTTGAATCGAAGACTATCTCTATATCTGCACAGACAAGGATTGCGACAGTAACCATATTCCACACGTACGATTTATCTTTTCTTTCTTTTCGATTGAGCAAAATTATGCCACAGCAACGTGTGGATGGGTAGATCTAGTAAATAATAAAAACTAACTTGTAATTGACATGGCGCTTATACGGACCTCGGTCACAAAATGATTCTGTTAATCCCATTTCTCAGGAGCGACTGGCTCTCATGCAGGAGACCAGGGTTAAATCACCGGTAATGTTATGGCACTGTATGGCACAGAGACATGGACAATGAACAAACAACTGGAAAATCGTATCAATTCTTTGGAGCTGTGGATATACAGAAGATTAGGTCGTATTTCATGGAAACAAAAGCTATCAAATACAGAGGTAATGAGAAAATTGGGAATGAAAAGAGAGTTGCTAGGTGAAATAAAAAAGAGACAAGTGGAATATTTTGGCCACATTAAAAGACAAAACAGTATTGTAAAGATCATCCTAGAGGGAAAGTTTCAAGGTAGGCGAGCAAGAGGCAGACAGCGTTACAAGTGGGGGGGGGGGGAGAGGTAATCCTACTCTTGGTTGTTTTGTCGATATGCTAAAACTCATATTGATATGCACCGGATCAGCCTACAGATGCGGAAGATAACATGGTCTTCACAGACACGTCTAAAATATGTGAATTATGCCAACATCGACCTACACAGCATAAAATGATGAAGGAGAAAAGACGGCGGAGGGAGATGGGGGTTGGGCATGAGGAGGATAAGAGAAAGCTGTGTTTCCCGAGCTAATAAAGCTAGCATGATAATGGAGAGCACTATTGTCGGCAACAAAGTAAGTAGCCACACCTGCAGAAATCATATCAGACTGTATGAGCATGCTACCAAAAATCGTAATAGACAGTGGACGCGCTAAGTGGGTGGAGAGAATTAGGAATATGCACATAAACCTTGACCCCAGAATCTATGCAGCCGTGCATACTGGAGAGAAAGGTGATGACCAATTAACAAGTACGGCATCCTTACATGCTAAAACGCGTGGAAATAGCTCAGTTGTCTCCAAGAGTTAAAACAGCTAGTGGATTCAGAATGGATGTCATAAAAATCCGGGCAAAGAAGCAAATGCTCTGTGTCTAACAACACAAGTCGCAAGGGCTGCGACACAGCGTTTCATGATAATCCCTTAGGAAGCAAACTTGAAACGTCCCCGGTCCTTATGGCCACGTAACTGTCTCTTAATGTGAACATACTTTATGGAGACGGCTCATTCCCACTGTGCCAGAGAGTTACTGTCTCTCTCTCTCTCTCTCTCTCTCTCTCTCTCTCTCTCTCTCTCTCTCTCTCTATCTCTCTCTCTCTCTCTCTCTCTCTCTCTCTCTCTCTCTCTCACTCTCTCTTTTTTCCTTCTTCATTGCTTACACAAATTTGACCAAAAGATTGACAAATTATACATAATAGATACACAAACGTGCCAATCTTAGGGTTGTCAGCTAATGTAGCACACCCTGGACAGCAAATCTATCCTTCTGGTTTAAGATCTTTATTTGATTTCTGCAGTTAGAACTGACTTGTGGTATTCGCACAGTAGTCGCTACTCGGCTTCTTTCATGAAATTTTTATTTTAAGATCTTTATACACCTTATATACCGACGAATTTTTAGAACGTGTCTCTAAATGTATTTCTCCTAGTCAGTCGGCATTGATCTTAGGGGGATTTTCTTTAAAATATATAGCACTCTCATTTTGGAAACATAATTAAAACAAATATTCAGGAAACGGCAATCAGGGAAAAAGCGACATAGCAAGAGGTATGTTTGCATTATTTTAAAATGCAGAAACTTTTTAGCAGACACATCCGTGTGTTATCTTCCTGAACTTGTAGAGCTAGGTTACACTACGAACTGTCGCTTCTTCTGCAGAACGTGTAGTGCGGTTTTTCTTTCTCCAGCAGTAGCCGACAAAGAAGGCTGGTGCGAAACAAGAGCATAGGCCAACGATTATTGCGAAATTTGAGTCTTCGGAAGACGTCGCAGGTGCAGCTGTCGATGAATGAAACGAGGTGCTATTATGAGTGGTCCTACAATAGAACAATAAAACCAGTTCGCTGTTAGCACTCAAATATCTTCTCTCCTTCTACTCACACATTTGATTGACAATCATGTCTTTCTAAACACAACCCTCCCCCCACACACGCACAGGCACATACACACATGGCTGACCTTATTCCCAGTTAACACACACACACACACACACACACACACATGATTGACCACATTCTCAATCTACTCACACACACAAATGATTGGCAATGTTTTCAGACAACTTCGACACTTATGATTGGTCATCATTTACACTGACACAACTCTAACTGACAGGTCATTGCTACTGAAATGCTGTTCTTAAGTTCTGCCCTGTCAATGGAAAGAACGGACTCTTATCTTTGAATGGGTGGACTGACATCAAGCATGAACTGTTTTTTTGTGTGTCTAACTTTAATGCATGTATAACTAGTGTGGACTCCTTTCACAATGCCAACGTTTTCTGACTGAAAGATAGGAAAACACTGCTAGCTCTATGTGACGTATACATGACACAGCAGAATAGTGCATAATAAGCGGTATTTCAAATGGATGTATTACAATCATCGTCATTTCTATTGTTCATTTGTGCGATACTAAAACTGTTAGAGAATACTTTCGTTGCTGAGAAATCTAATATGGGATTCCAAAATTATCCTAAGGCAGTGAACACATTCTCGAAACAGAAGGCTGAAAAGAGAAAACATACTTCTTTCACAGCGCTCCCCATTTGAGCCACCCTTACATCCATTGAGACAGACACCTGTCGTAGGGTTGCACATGGAAGTGTTTGCATTATCGGATGCCTGACAATTCTTGCTGCACTCTGATTTGCAGTCTTTACCGAAGGTTCCAGCAGCACAGACTGAAATAGTGGCCAAAATAGATAATACGCATAAATTATTGGAATTATGTAATTTTAGTTCAGTAAATCTCCGTATATCACACAACAAGCTTGGATTATGTGTGTCCTACAAAGGGCTGATGGAACCTGGAGGCTTTGGTACCACGAGCCCAGCCACAACATTTCTAGAAAAGGGGAGTCAGAAACACTTTTGCAAAAAAAAAAAAAAGGGGGGGGGGGGGGGGGGTTCGATTAGCTCCGCTCTTCCGACTAAATTTTCAACGGGGTCAAGCTGTCCCTGCCAAAAAACATGCATACATTTTAGTTAGAAGTCTGTGTTAATACATTTCAATGTCACATAATATTAGTTATTTGTCATTAAATACATTTTAAAAAAAATATTACCCTATATTATTATTACCATTAATTACCTAGACAAGACTACAATTCTTTGAGCGACAGCCACCACCACCACCCCAAACCCAACACACCCCCCCCCCCCCCCCCCATATAAAAAAAAAAAACGCTGTATGAGGCTGAGATTCTTCTCCCCCCCCCCCCCCCCCCCCCCCCCCCCCCTCTTTCACCCCCTTGCTATTTTTTTCCTTATCAATCACCGTGGTGATATTGAGTTTACACGTCTATCACTGTTCCATGGTCTCTTACATGTCTATCGTTGTTGTGATTGTATGTCTTACATATCCATCACTGTGTCCAGTTATGTCTTTACCTATGAATCACTGGTGTGAATGTGTCCTCACATATCTTATCACTATGGCGATTGTATCTGTGCGTGTCTACCACTCGAACGATTGTGTATTTACATATCTACTGCTAGGCGGATTCTGTCCTACATGTGTACCACTGTGCTGGTCTGTTTTGCTCTTTATTTGCATATGCATGTCAATGGAGTTTTACAGGCCTATCACTGAGTCTATTGTCGTCTTTATGTCGAAGAACCACAATGACTTCTTCGTCAATGTTCGGAGCGGCAGTAGGATAGTATCTAGATCTCGGGTTCCAAACATCACATGGTGAACGTTGACTCCCAAAAATAGTGTTCTGTTTTCTCAGAACGATCAGTTGACATGGGTGTCAAGGAATCTCCTAGGGAGTAACGGCGGGAGGACTCAAGTTAGGGACACCAACTAATCAAATGCCGAAATGTGAAAACATCCCTATTGCAGCACAGGTGTGAAAATGGTCCTTTGATGTTTCTTCACGTCACCCAGCTCCCCTGCCTCAACGGGCGTCGTGTCTTTGGTGTTTAGTATGTCAATCACTGGGTGGATTGTCTCTAATACGTCAATCACTGGGTGGATTGTCTTGCATACGTCAATCACTGGGTGGATTGTCTCTCATACGTCAATCAATGGGTGGATTGCCTCTCATACGTCAATCACTGGGTGGATTGTCTCTCATACGTCAATCACTGGGTGGATTGTCTCTAATACGTAAATCACTGGGTGGATTGTCTCTCATGTGTCAATCACTGGGTGGATTGTCTCTCATACGTCAATCACTAGGTGGATTGTCTCTCATACGTCAATCACTGGGTGGATTGTCTCTCATATGTCAATCATTGGGTGGATTGTCTCTCATACGTCAATCACTGAGAGGATTGTCTCTCATACGTCAATCACTGGGTGGATTGTCTCTCAAATGTCAATCACTGGGTGGGTTGCCTTTCACATATCAATCACTGTGTGGATTGTCTCTCATACGTCAATCACTGGGTGGATTGTCTTTCATACGTCAATCACTGGGTGGATTGTCTTTCATACGTCAATCACTGGGTGGATTGTCTCTCATATGTCAATCACTGGGTGGATTGTCTCTCATATGTCAATCACTGGGTGGATTGTCTCTTTTACGTCAATCACTGGGTGGATTGTCTTTCATACGTGAATCACTGGGTGGATTGTCTCTCATATGTCAGTCACTGGGTGGATTGTCTCTCATATGTCAATCACCGGGTGGAATGTCGCTTACATGTCCATAACTGGGTGGTATGTCGCTTACATGTCCGTCACTGGGTGGTATGTCGCTTACATGTCCATCACTGAGTGGATTGTCTCTCACTGCGTCTGTTGCTTCTATTATGTAAATCACAGATTCTGTTTTGTCTCACGTCCAACACTAGGTTCCATTAATTCCACATGTCTAAATCTGGATCCATTCTCACTTTCATGTCCATCACGAGGTCCACTGTGTCATACTGTCAATTACTGGGTGTGATGTGCCTGACAAGTATATCAATCGGTCAAATGTGCCATTTGGGTAGATTGTGCCTTACATACCCATCACGGGGTTCATTGTGCCTTAGAGGCCCATCAGAGGATCTATCGTATAATACGTCTCCATCACTGAGTCCAATTTGTCTTATAGATGTATCATTAGGTTCATTGCATCTTGCATGTACCATGTTTACGTTGGTAAACCGCCCTATAATCTATACGCAGTCCTTGCTAACGAAAACAATGAACTGTAAATGTCTTATATATATCCTCCTATTGCAAAGAAGCCAAATGTAGCAAAAAAACATACACTAATTTCAGTGTGCAAGATAAATTAAATACACTTGATGCGAGAGTTAAAAAATCTTGAAACAACATTTACTGAAGATGGCAAATTGGCTCATCCACCTACGGTATAAGGCATTCTCAATCAGCACAAAGAAACATTTCATGCAAAGCATATTCATTCACACCCTATGCTACCAGGGCTAAACATGGTCAATCACAACAAAACGTAAAAGAAAATTAGTAACCATGGAAATGAGTTGTTTGAGAAAAGCTGTTGGAGTGACCAGCAGAGATAAAATAAAAAATAAGGTCATACGAGATAAAGTCGACACAGAACCCATTTTAAATAACAGACAAAGACAGCAAATCAAATGGTTTGCCACTTGGGGATAATGCCTTCTCATGGTAAACCATACACCACATATACCTGAAACTGAGAGGGAGGTAGACCAAGAACAAAATGAAAAGATAACACCAGAGAAACTCTACAGCACCACTTTGTGTCTTTGGTCGAAGCAGCCAGAAAAGAACGAAGCAGGACATTTTATCTTCATCGAAACTGAAAGCGATAAAAATGACGTAAAGACCCATCAAAGATGCACACAGCGGTGAATGTATCAGTAAAAAAAAACATAGATAATATCTTGAGAACATGCAAGATCACAGTAGCTAGGACGTGAAATCCATTAAGGAAAGATAAAGAAAGTGATAATAAATCAGTCAAATAGGTACTGTGGTTTCCATTTTTTGATATCCCACTCAAATACGTACGGTCGTACACATTTTGGGCAGTAATGAGAATACAAATGAGGGTACAGATAGAGATATTAAAATACTAATACAACCAAGCGAAGCAGCTTTCATTGCACTGAGGAATTTGTGGACGACAACATAATTTAAAACTAATACTAAACTAAATTTTTGTATGTCTGTGTCCAATAAAAACTAAGGCGATTACTAATAAACTGCAGACATTCATTAACTGATGCCTGTGCAGAATATAAGAGGATGGTATGTTAGAATCACTAATGCGAGGAACTAAACTAGTTCCAGTGAATCAAGAGGAACGAAAAGATGCTGGCACTGGATAGGGCACGCGCTTACAAAAACTAAGAATAATGTAACTATCATGGCTTTGCAATGGAACCCACAGAAGCATTGAAAGGTAAACCAAAAACACACGGAGAATGGAGCTAAAATGTGGAGTCAAAAAGACAGGGAAGGACCTGGGAAGAACTGCAAATCAAAGGATAGAAACACTTTGAGTAAGTTGGCTGAGAGTCTATGCTCCATTGTGAGTTAGAAAGGCAGCAGAAGCGGCAGCGGTGGCATAAGAAGAAGAACTAGATGATGATGATGAAGAAAAGAAGAAGAAGAAGAAGAAGAAGAAGAAGAAGAAGAAGAAGAAGAAGAAGAAGAAGAAGAAGAAGAAGAAGAAGAAGAAGAAGAAGAAGAAGAAGAAGAAAGAAGAAGAAGAAGAAGAAGAAGAAGAAGAAGAAGACGAAGAAGAAGAGGAAGAAGAAGAAGAAGAAGAAGAAGAAGAAGAAGAAGAAGAAGAAGAAGAAGAAGATGAAGAAGAAGAAGAAGAAGAAGAAGAAGAAGAAGGAAGAAGAAGAAGAAGATGAAGAAGAGGAAGTTAATTGCAGTGTCTCAGTGATTTTTCTCTTTTCGGTTCTCCGCTCCTCAATATGTGACCCATGTGATCAACATTTTGAGCAAAACTAAAACTATGAATAGATGTTTTCGCATTTGAGAAATACCCCTCTGTAATTTTAAAATTGCAATAAGGCAGGAAACATATTTTAGTAACGCTAAGCTCAAGAGAGAGAGAGAGAGAGAGAGAGAGAGAGAGAGAGAGAGAGAGAGAGAGAGAGAGAGAGAGAGAGAGAGAGAGAGAGAGAGAGAGAGAGAGAGAGCACATACCGCTATCACAGAGCTGCCCAATTGAGCCGTCCTTACACCCATTGAGACAGCTCCCAGTCATACTGTCGCACACGGTATTGTTTACGTTATCTGATGCCTGACAATTCTTGCTGCACTCTGATTCGCAGTTTTTACCGAAGACTCCAGCTGCACACTCTAAATTCGTAGACAAAATACGTAATGTGCAGAAACCATCTCAATGATGCAATTTTAGTTCAGTCTAACTTAGTAGATCACACACCACAACACACTCGAATTATTTTAGTCCACAAAGGGCTGGAGGAACTTGTAGGCTGCGGCACCATGAGCCTAACAAAAATATTTAGAGAAAGGGGAGACTGGGAAGGGGTGGTTGTGTTTGATTAGCTCTGCTCTTCCGGTCGTCTCAGTAAGGTAAAGGTAAAGGTATAGTCAAGAGATGTGAACCAGCGTCATTGCACACGGTTATAAACCATACGTGCTCTACCCTTAGTACGGACAGCCTATAAGAATTGTCCGCCTGTGTCGCCGTTCGCACGAAACTCTGTAGCTACAGCTACGTTCCTTCATTTACCCCAGAGTGTCATCACTCGTACCCATTTCCTAGCGGCTGGGTGAACTCCGGGAACCGCCTGGTTTTGAACACCGACCGTGAGCTGCAAAGAGTCGCAGCAGGATTTGAAAGCAAGCATCTTATCGACTGCGCTAACGCGGCCCCTTCGTCCCAGCAAATGTGTAATGGGAATAAACAGTAAATAGGTTCTGGTTTGATATATTATTAACTATGTTGTCGTTGTTGCAGTTAGGGATATTATAATTATTATTACTTGGCCGAGCATTCTTCAATACTCCCATACCTCACTTTTCTTATGTTTATCACTGGGAGGACTGGGGCATTGCATGTCCATCACCGATTCTACATGTAAAAAAAGTGGTTCCTGTGTGTCCTCACCTGTCAATCATTGGTTCACTGTTGCCTTACATGTCAATCACAGGTTTCTGTGTGTCCTTACATGTCAGACACTGCTTCCTGTGTGTCCTTACATGTCCCTCACTGTTTCCTGTGTGTCCTTACATGTCAGTCACTGTTTCCTGTGTGTTTTAAATGTCATTCACTGTTTCTTGTGTGTCCTTACATGTCAGTCACTGGTTCCTGTGTCTTACAATGTGTCTTACAAAGCAGCATGCTTTGTTCCAAACGTACTGGTGTCACAACATAGGCTGACAATGATGAATTTAATCCCTGCCCCTAACTGGCTGTCAGTCATATGCCTCTCTGGAAAGACGAAAAGGTCAATGAAATTTTAAATCTCAATTTGTTGTCCAGTTCGCTACATTCTCCACTGAAACATTAAGCGAACAGGAGGCTGTTGTGGTTATTTTAGTGGCCGTCTGAACAGCATAGTCATGGTAGTGAGCATAGCCTCTGTATAGCTCTAGTTCAGGTACGCTTTTGAAAACTTGCTAATGACAGTATTTCGTAATATCATTTATGTAAATTACGAACAAAATTAGCTCTGTTACGCTGCCATGAAAGACTCCCAATATCTTTTGCTGTCCGAACCAGCTGAAAAATCAGTATAGCTCAAGATGATAAATATTCACATCGTTGGTAATAATATCTCTGATCCCAAAACACTTATACCCTCAAATTTGATTAGGGCCGCTAATGCTACGTCACCTTCAAAGCTCCCCGCGGTGGTGGTAGCGCCAACTTTCAGAAAAACTTGGCTAAAAAAAAAAAAAAAAAGCATTTATGAGAGTATGAGTCTATTCTTTAGCAACACATAGGTGTGATTCGTGCCGTCTCAAAGTAGTTAATAAAAACAGTTTAGGATTTTGAACATAAATGCTACAGAGGAAGCTTATGAACTTCATAGATATCACCCGCTCCCCACGGGCCACCTAAATTTCAAAAGGGGAGGTGTTGGATACTAACCTTTGTAAAGATCTTAACATATTATTTTAACTGTAAAGTAGCATTATAATACATCTGCAATCTGCACACGTCCGTCAATTATTCAGGCTGTAATCTGGCATTAAAATTCATCTCTGAGATCTGCATAGGACCGTCCATTACCTGAGCTGTAATGTGGCATTATAATACATCTCTGAGATGTGCATAGGACCGTCCATTACTTGGGCCGTAATTTGGCATGGTATGCATCTCTGAGATCTCCATAATCATGTACATTTTTCTGGCTGCAATCTGTGATTATAATACATCTTTGAGGTCTGCATAGGTCTATCCATTATTTGGGTTGAAATCTTACTATAAAACTTCTCAGAGATCTGCGTAGATCTGTCCATTATTTGGGCTTTGGTTGGCAATATAACACACCTTTAAGATCCACACAGGTCTATCCATTTTTTTTTGGGTTGTAATCTGGTATTACGATACATTATTACCTATCTGCATAGATGTGTTGATTACTTGGCTTGTAATCTAGCATGCAAATGAAAGCTAGGACATACTTAGCATTGCTATACAGTAAGCATTCCTCTGACTGCAGATTTATGTAGCCTCGGCTTGACACAGAGTGTGTGAGTTGCTATCGCACTTTCAAAATGAGCCGGTGACATAAACTCTCATTTATTACACTTCTGGTCTAAAAGAAAAATCTCTACGATTACGCATTTTGCGTTGCTCCTCTCACCAGTCGTAACAATTCTCTGACACTGTTGTGCAGAAACATGCCTCATCGAGATGGTTACACGTCCATAAAATGGGAGCTATTTAGGCATGTAATGTTCTTATTTAATCAGCTTTAGTCGAGGTCACTTATGGTGTTTGGTCAAGGATTTGCCATCCATTGTAAAAACGCTTGTTTTTCCTACTAATCATCACAAGCAAATCCACGACGCACACACACGCACACACGCGCGCACGCGCGCCCATACACACGAACACACGTTTTTTGGAAGTCAATGCAAGATTTCGCAAAAATTATTAGGGAAAAAAAACTTTTTTTATTGAAAAATTGTGGTTTCAAAGATATAAAATGTGTATACTAAAAATATTATCAAGGTGATTTTTTTTTTTTTCATATATGAAGTTTTAAAAATATGAATGAAGGGTTTAAGCAGTAATCTGAATGTACAATCACTCAATTTATTCAGTTTTGTACAGTGACATAATAATTAGATCGATATGCTGTATGCCAGTAATATCGTTTGATAGGCATTTTGTTAACAATTTGCGTGCGATACGCTGACGACATAGTTTTGAATGCTGAAAAAAAAAAAAAAAAAAGACTGCAAGAAGGGATAGATATAATTATAAAGGAAAGCGATAAGAAGGGTCTTAGTTTGTTCGGCAACCACCCACCCCTCCCCCTCCAACATAACAATTAGTAATTAAAAAATAAAAGAATAAGGACCATCTAGAATGTAACAGCAAAGTAAATAGAACAAATCTCAAGAAATTGTTTATGCCTAAGTACTTTGGTACACTAAAAACATTAGAAAAAACGATCTATTAAAGAATGTCGAATTGCTCAGAGGCAGCATTTTGCCCAATACATTATTTGCATCAAGTTTAGTATAATTTATTATGTATGGGTTTAATATTTGTCTCTATTTATTGCATTTTAATGTATGTATTCCATTTAGAATTATATGAATTATGTTTTTATTTATATTGTTTCCGATACTTGTTACATGTTCTATTACAAGGATGGACATACAAACTGTGAACAACTCAGCTTTCAGATGTCTATTCCGCCCTTATGACTGTGTTACTTTGGTGTGGCGAAGAAAACATTCAGTAGAACACACGTCGAGACAGAATCCCCACATACCGATGTCACAAAACGCTCCAGAGTAGCCAGGCTTACATCCCATGAGACAGGCACCAGTGATTGGGTTACACGATGATATGCTAGAGTTGTCTGGTTGCGCACAAGTCGAGCTGCACGTCTCATTGCAGTCCTGGCCAAACGTTCCAACGCATTCTGAAATAAGGAAAGCTACATTTCTCACAAGCCTAGACAACATCTTCACGCCGAATGTTGGGCGGCGTAAACCAAACACGTCGCCCCATATTTTGCCAATGGCTTTAGGTGGAGAAGCGCATTGGGAATGATACTAGCCTGATACTAGGAAGAGGAAATGCTAACTAAAAACTTTATGTTATGGCAGGGCAGACCACACCCTTAGCCTTGGCTGGCAGCTGGTCTAGGAGGGAAACTCTGACATTCAGACAGATAGAGCACTGCTCTCCTGACCCAGAAGCTAACAGGCAACAAGAAGCAGTCATAAGGATTAACAACCACTTATGAACTTTTCAAAACCTGAAAGAAGGTTTAAGCAGGGATATGTACTATCACTTAATTTTATTTAGTGTGTACAGTGAAGTAATAATTAGATCCATAAACTGTACACCAGGAATGTCGATTGATAGACATATTGTTAACAACCCTGCGTGCGATATTCTGAACATATACAGCTTTGATTGCTGAAAATTATCAAACTGCAGGGATGCGATAGATATAATTGTAAAGGAAAGTAAAAACAACGATCATAGTTTGATCAGAAAAAAATGTATAGTAATTAAAAAAGAAAAATGACCATCCAAAATGCAACAGCAAAGTTAATAAAACAAATCGTAAGCAATTGTTTATTTTTAAGTACCTGGGTACGCTGATAATCTAAGATGAACGATGTATTAAAGAACTTAAATGTCGAATAGCTCAAGCAAAGGCAGCATTTTGCGCCTTATACAATTTGCATCAAGTTTAGAATGATTTATTATGTATCTGTAGAATATTTGTCTCAATGTAATGCATTATAATTTATGTATTCCATTTTGAATTATATGTTTTCATATATATATATTGTATCCGTTACTTTTTACATGTTCTATTACAAGAATGGACAAACAAACTGTGAACATCTCAGCTTGCAGAATGTATATTCCGCCCCTCTGACTGTCTTACTTTGGCCTGGCGAAGAAAATATTAATTAGAACACACATCAAGACAGAATCACCACACGTACCGGTGTCACAAAACGCTCCAGAGTAGCCAAGCTTGCATCTCATGAGACAGTCACCAGTGATGTGGTTACACGATGATATGCTAGAGTTGTCTGGTTGCTCACAAGTCAAGCTGCACGTCTGATTGCAGTCCTGGCCAAATCTTCCAACGCATTCTGAAATAAGGAAAGCTACATATCTCACAAGCCTAGACAACATCTACACGCCGAATTTTGGAGGCGTTTACGAAACACGACGTCCTATATTATGCCAATGGCTTTAGGTGGAGAAGCGCATTAGGGGGGATACTAGATTGATACTAGGAAGAGGAAATGCAAACTGAAAACTTTATGTTATGGCAGGGCAGACCACACCCTTAGTCTTTGCTGGCAGCTCGTCTAGGAAGGAAACTTTGACATTCAGACAGATAGAGCACTGCTCTCCTGATCCAGAAGCTTCTGTAGTAAGCTTTGTTCAAACATCATCTTTCCTTCGGAGTAAATAAGGCAGGTTTAGAAAGGGGTCGTGAGCTATATGAATGGGAAATATGGGAACATTGCTTTTTATGAGCAATGCTCATATTTGATTCTTTTACGTTGTACAGTTGCTGATGGTGGCGAATTTTCACGAAGATCAATGAATCAGCGAGGTTTTATTGTTGTTATTGTTGATGTTGAAAAAAAGGGATATCATATGTTTTTTGTAGTTTATTGTAGAATCGTCATTGATCCTTGTTATAAGAGTTTTACAATGTACCCGATGTTGCATTCAATTTTTATATGTTACGTATTGTTGTTTAAGATGTGCTTCAAATTTATATTTAAGCTAAGAGGTATGACAAGAGTGGTCTCTTGACTAAAAATTTCTCGATGACTTGACATTTTTCAATATAAATATATGGCATATGTGTAGGGAAGTAAAATAAGGGAGGATGTGGAGAAGCACTAAAGAATGTATACACTTATGCACTAAGACGAGCATCAACACGAAACCATCACTAGGTGGCATGCTCAAAACATTGATTAGAACACTGGTCAGACAACGCCACATTAGATACAGATAGGACAGGACAATAATCTTTCAGTTAGATAAAGCGAGACGGCAGACGAGAAACTATTTGGCAGATGAGAATGTCAGAATTAAGGGTGTCAGGAATGACCAATAACGAAATAACGAGAAAGGGGGAAACAAATCACTAAGGGTAGTCAGGTTCAAGAGTTTTAGCTGGGTGGTCGCAAAACAAGAACTGTAGTTTGTTAACATAGCTGTTGCTGTATGACCGACAGTTAAGCTCAGTTAAAAGCAAAGATAGTTCCAGAGTGCGTTAGAAAACGATTTGGTAAACATTAAGTAACAGCCAACAGCTTGCTAAAAGTCTGCAGCAAATGTCATCGCAACTTATACTATAGTGCTGATATTATGGTTTAAATGAAATAATCATCAAACTGATATATTTGGTTTAAATAATAAACAATCGTAATCCTGTAAGACTTGATTGTTCACGCTGTGTTGTATCACTCGCGGTGTTGTAAAACGACCAGACAATCAAACTTTATCTGACTATACTATGTTTAGATAGGCACGCCTGACTGAGCATGGACGGGTGTAGAAAGCACGGATTGTACCTCAAACACTAAGGTAGAAATATGGGACATTTGAGCGGAAGTATTATTTGAAAACCCTTGACCAAGAGGAAACATCTGAAAATGCAGGCAAATTAGCCCACAAATAGCGTTTTGTCTTGGACACTTAAACATGTTTTTAGTTATCTTCTTCCTCTTCCTTTTTACGTCCTCCTTTTACCAACTCCGGTGTCGAGGGGGATATAAGGTAATGTTTCGCACTCTGGCTGCTTCGACTACAGAAACATCCTGGTGTTGTAGAGTTTCTCTAATGTTTTCTTCTTTTGGTAAATCTCTTGTATGGTATAGCACCAGGAGGCATTCTCTTTAAGTGGGCAAACGATTTGATTTTGCTGTCTTTGTATGTTTTTTAAAATTGATTATGTGACGACTTGATCTCTTATGACCTCATTCCTGATTGTATCTCATCTGGTCACTCCTACAGTCTTTCACAGACACCTCATTTCGATGGTTACTATTTTTTTAAAAATGTTTTGTTGCGAGTGACCACGCCTGGTACCAGTAGCATACGTAAGGAATGAATATGATTTGTGTGAGATGTTGCTTCGTGCTGATTTAGATTGCCTTATGCTGTAAGAAGTGGGCTAGCTGAACCCAATACCTTGCCTGCTTTACTGCATCGGATGTTAATTTTCTCCTGATCTGCAAATGCACAAAAAATATTATGATCATTTGGGATATGCTTTATATTTGCTGTTTTAGTGTAAAGATAGCATCTGTGTAGCTTATATTTGTTCTGCAACCCAAGTTCTTCTGTCAACTGTGGTTCTATCACTGGTCGCAGCCTCCTTTCTGTTATCTGAGCAAACATTTTCCCAACATGACTTAAAAGATAGATGCCTTAATATTGATTATATTCCCGCTTGCTTTCTTTTTTTTTTTTTTTTTCACAATGTTACACCCACTGCATGTTGCCAATCAATGGTAGCAGATTATTGTACCCATACCGAAGTGAATATTTTGTGGAGCCATCAAATGTTGCTTTCACCCGCTGCTCTGTGTATATCTGTTGGTAATCTAGCAGCTCCTGGTGCTTCCTATTTTAGTGACTGCTTAATGATTTTAACTACCTCAGTAATTAGTATATGGGGTTCTCGCACTGCTGCTTTGTAGTCTTTGGTTGGTTCTTTCCTGGAAACTCCTAAGGGGTTAAAGAGCTCACTGAAGTATTGTCTCCATCTTTCAGCTATTTCTGGTGGGTCTTTTCGTTATCAAAAGTCATCTTCGCTTGGAAAGAACAGTAGTTGATGGCGCTGTGCGGGTAAGGAGGTCAGGGTGGGGAAAACCCGGGTGAAATTTGACATAAGACATATGAGACACCTTGGGCATGAATGATCATGACGGGAGAGCTGGCGAGGTACTGAGCTTCTTAAGAACAGGCTGTGAGAAGAGCGACCTTTTGCAAAGGTCCTTAATATGATGCATAAAAGCTAGCGAAACTTTCTTTTTTTTTTTGTATCGTTGATGTAGGTAATCTTCTGTAATGAGCCTGCTAGACGATTATGATGAAATTTTACTGAGATAAAGAAAAAACAGGACATTCTCGTTCATTACTTACGCATTTTCTGTTCACTATCTCTGACATCTGCACAAGTCTGACCATTATTATTCCTGTAACTAGTGGAAGTGTATCTTCTGACACTAAAGACACGGCGTTTCCGAAAAAGAAAGCATCAATTTGTCTGTATATTTATGTGCTTCTGACTTGGTCTCATTTGGTGGTTTTGTAGGCTTCTTATGTACAATAGGCATTAAGGTCAAACCTGGTATTTGACGTAAAGCACAAGTCAAAAATGACAACACATACCATTTTCACAAAGCGCTCCAGTGAAGCCAGGCTTACAGCCTATGAGGCAGGTACCATTGAAGGGGTTACACGATGCCATTGTAGAGTTGCCAGGTATCTTACAGTTCGAGCTGCACATCTGCTTGCAGCCCTCACCAAACAGTCCCGGACTACATTCTGAAATGTGGCAAGTTAAATAGCAGCAACAGTCCAGAACACATTTTTTTGTCATGTCAAATCGACATTATTCATCTTCATCCGTCCCTGTACGGCATGGAGATCGACACAGATAAAGTTGCTATGTTTTGGAGCCTGATGTAACAATATGTCTTTAGTGTGCCTGTCACCGGGCATTGATTGGAGATAAAGCCATGAATTTACAAAACAATATACCAATAAAGCACACATATTTAAACAGGCATTTGAGTTTAAATATCTTGGAACAACATCCACTGAAGATGGTAAACTGGACGAAGAAATTACCCCCGGTACAGTAAAGCAGGCCTAGTAAGTGGACAACTATAATCAGCATTCAAGACAGATGGAACCAGATCAAAGAAACATACAAATCAACTAGCAATAACATATTAGGAACCAGAAAACAACACCACAAAGAATGTATAAGTAGTCAAACCATGGACTATATTGCCAAGCGAAAAAGAATAAAGAGCCTCATAAATCACACTAAATCAGAACGTCAGAAAGACAAACTAATGTTAGAATATAGCGAACTAAATAAAATGACCAAAAAAAGTGCCACAGCTGACAAGAGAAGATTTATGGAAAATATTGCAGAAACAGCAGAAAATGCTGCTAAAGCACATGATTTACAAACCCTACACAAAATTATCCAGCAAATTTGCGGAAACAGAAACAATTATCACAGCATACCCATCAGAGATAATCAAGGCAGACTGCTCACCACAGAACAGAAACAAGACATACAGTGGACTAAACACTTCTCCGACCTCTTGAACAGACCTGAATTACTCTACTCTCAGTACCAAACAAAATATTTTGTAAAATCATCATAATGCGGCTTGAAAAAGGAGTAGATAAATGCCTACGAGTGGAACAAGCAGGATTCAGAAAGGGCGGAGGAACAACTGAGCACATCTTCGCCATACGTAACATTTTAGAACAATGCAACGAATGGCAGATAAGTATATATATTAATTTTGTGGACTTTGAGAAAGCTTTCGACAGCGTCCATAGAGACGGTCTGTGGAAAATTTTACGACATTATGGAATTCCAGAAAATATAGTCAACATAATTGCTCTCCTCTATAAAGACTTTTCCTGCAGTATAAAAAATTACAATACATCTTTCCCAGTAAAGACGGGTGTAAGACAGGGTTGTGTTATGTCATCTCTCCTCTTCAACCTTGTAATTGATTGGATACTAAAGAACACAGTAGACAGGACATTAAGAGGCATACGATGGACTCCATTCACCATGCTTGAGGACCTTGATTTTGCAGATGATATAGCACTCCTATCACATAAATATGAACATATACAAGAGAAATGTAACAAACTAAACTGCACAACAGAAATGGTGGGACTGAGAATCAATACAAAGAAAACTAAGATCATGACAAACAATCCAAACCAACAACCAGTGACCAAAAGTAACCAATCACTTGAAAATGTAGAACATTTCACATATCTTGGCAGTGTGGTGTCCCTACTGGAAGGGACAGAGGAAGACATACAGTCACGTCTGAACAAAGCTAGAGCTGCTTTTGGAAGGATGAGGCAAATCTGGAAATCCAACAATTACTGCAGAGGAACGAAACTCCGACTCTACAAGAGCATCATTTTGCCAGTTCTTCTTTATGGAGCGGAATGCTGGAGAATGACCAAAAAGGATGCACACACGCTGTCCAACTTCCACTACACATGTCTACGTAGAATTATCAAAATTTTATGGCCAGATACAATCTCAAACACTAAACTACTTCAAGCCACAAACCAAGAAATTTTAGACAGTATGATTACCAAGAGAAGATGGAAAGGGCTTGGCCACTATGACTTCTGATTTACCTGCCAAAACAGCTCTCAAATGGACACCAGAGGGAAAGAGAAAATAGGGGCGCCCAAAAACAACATGGAGACGAACGATGGAAAGTGACCTGTGTGCGGCATCTTTGACATGGGAAACTTGCACTGAAGATTGCACAGGACAGGAAAGCATGGAAAGTCCTCTCTGAAGCCTCATGTGCCACTAGGCATAACGAGGAACTGATGTTGATGAGTAAGTGGACAGCTAAGCCCCTCCTACAGCATACGGCTATCCTATTAGCACAAAGAAACATCTCATGCAAAGCAAATTCATTCCCACCCTATGCTATTGATGCCAGACGATAAAACAACAAAATATAAAAGAAAAGTGGTAACCATAGAAATAAGGTGTCTAAGAAAGACAGTGGGAGAGACTAGAAGAGAAAAAATCAAAAAAGAGGTCATACTAGATAAAGACGCCACACAACCGATTCTAAATTACAAAGACAGCAAATCTAAAGGTGTTCCCACTTGGAGAAAATGCCTTCTGTTGGCATACCATACAAGGCATATAAACAAAAGAAAAGAAGGATGCAGAGCACGAGGTAGACCCAGATCAATATGGGCAGGTAACATCAGATAATGATGTGGCTATGGTCGAAACATCAAGCAAGGAGTCCGTCAGGGATGTGTGCTGTCACCGTATTTGTTCAACCTGTACGCCGAAATATAATGAGAAATGTAAGAGATGATATAAACAAGGAACAATATGATGCCCTAAACATCGGTGGTCATGAAATACCAGAAATTCGTTATGCTGATGATACAGTATTACTATCAACATCACAAAATGGTTTAGAAAACGGTCACAGCTGTTGATATAACCTCACTCCAAAGAAATAGCGAAAATCATAACTTATTTCTTAACATAGCAAAAACAAAGATAATGCATACAAACAAAACTGCCATGGAGAAGGAAATTGTCCAATTTGTCCAATCAATTTATAAGTCCTCTTAATCCAGCTACATAGAACTGTGGGCTCTGTTTTCGAAACCACTCTTTCACTTCACATTCAACTTCTGTGTCATTCGCGAAGTGTCCTATTCCAAGGTTGATTTACAATGGTGAGCACCCTATTACAGATGCGACAGAGTCAACGGGTATTCACCTGTCACATCTAACCATCTCCTCCACCCGCTGCACGTATACATCTGCAGCAATCTCTACAGGACGACCAGATAAGACTTTTTTTTTTTAAAGTCCTTAAGATTTTTTTTTTTTTTTTTTTTAAATAACTCAGCTATGCACCGCTTTACGGGATAAATATTTGTCAGCATAAACAGGAAGCATTTCCTTATGAATGTCCTTTTCATGCAGTCTTTTTTGCCACCTCCCCCCCCCCCCCCCCTTTTTTCCGGAAACAAAACTCACAACACGATGTTCTTGACAGTACACTTTATAAGTACAGTCTCCACTTTGTGTCTTTGTTGCGAGTGAACATGCAACACCTAGTGCCACCTACTGAACGGAGACATTAAGTTCGATGTTGCTGTCATCTTTAGATACCACCAACTACATTTTCCTGCCATCCTGTATTCATTTGCGACTTACTCAATGATTTCCGCTCGTAATAAAAAAGCATTTGTTATCACAAACACTCCGACACGTTGATCGGGACTTACCAGTCATACACCCTTGTCCTCCGTAGCCCTGAGGACATCCATTAGGACACAAGCCGGTGCTCACATAACAGGGGTCATTGCCGAAACATTGACACCTCAGCTCGCATTCACGTCCATAGTGCTCACTGTCACATATGCTGTCTGTAAGTAAGACTGGGTGGTTGAAAGGTGACAACGAAAGGAAGGTTGTGGGACAGTGTTATAGTTAACAGAGATGAGGTTAGTAAAAAATGCATAATAGGGTGTCTAAGATAAAGAGAGAGAGAGAGAGCGAGAGAGAGAGAGAGAGAGAGAGAGAGAGAGAGAGAGAGAGAGAGAGAGAGAGAGAGAGAGAGAGAGAGAGAGAGATAGAAGAGAGAGAGAGAGAGAGAGAGAGAGAGAGAGAGAGAGAGAGAGAGCGATCAGAGTGACAACGTGACGAAACAGCTTGACAGAGTGGGAAGCATAAAGTGAAAGGACAACAGATAAACATAAAGCCTGAACAGAGGTGTGATAAAGCAGTAACTACTGAGAAATGAGCAAAACGATACCCAAGACCTGCAACCAATAACTCGTAAGACACTCTTCTAGAAACATATCAACTTGGGTGTGGTTGTGTGTGTGTGTGTGTGTGTGTGTGTGTGTGTGTTTGTGTGTGTGTGTGTGTGTGTGTGTGAACCATGCAACACTATACATAATAAGGATACCTTCTAAAAGAATAATCACTGCTCAGTGTTTCCATAATTATAAACAATAACAAAAATGATTTGTATAATGAATGACAATATTAATTACTATTAAAGCTATGGCAAACAGGGAAACGAACGTCAGCAGAGTGTTACACAGGTGACGGAAGAAATACTGCTGAATACTTTTGCTGGATACAGTTTTTTTGGGAAACGATGCAGAGGCTGCCTTCCAAGAATGTGGATAAATGACATTGAAAATGTAAAAAGCTATATGAGCACAAAAGACAAGTGCATTTTAATCTATAATTTAATGACGTAATTAAATTAAAGAAACGCCTGATGAAATTGATGGCCCTTAAATGTGAAGGAGGGCAAAGACATGCATGGACAACTACTAAAATATTGAGAACGTTTCCACTTTCAGCTATCTCCTGAAGAATGTTTTGGCTGAGGTCAGAGGCCAGAAGACTGTTCTGTTTGTGTCTAGTGGTTATGACTGGTGATTTGCGCTATGATTCTTGCTCAAATTACGAAGTCTCTTGTTGGAACCCGTCAGTCTTCTAGCTCCTCGCATGCTTTTGCTGCTCTCTGTTGGAGGTTTCTATGGTCACATAATCTCTGATTATTTGTGTATTTGTCGCTCGCCAATTTTTGGCTTTGTTTGATTTTGATTGGGCAGCATTGAGAAGTCACTCATATTTTCTTTCCTAGTATTGGATGCTCTTCTTGAGCCGTTTTCCCGTTATTTTTGGTGGTTTTGAACTCCTTTTAAGGAAAACTGGAACACACTGGGACAAGAAAAGGGGAGGGAGGGGGGGGGGGGTCGGGTGGCATAAACACAGAATATAAGTAACTCCTTGAATGTGAAAGTACTCAAGGCGGAAGAGCTGGCGAGAAAGCTGGGTTCTTTTCCAGACAGATCGTGATAAGAGCGACGTTCTCCAAAGGACTTGTTAGATGATGATGACGAAGATATCATTTAAAGAACAGTACACACAATTTCGGTGGACACATTACCTCCGTAAACCTCCATCTCGCAAATGACCACATGAATTTGATAGCGTTTGATCGTGATAGTTAACATTTTGACAGGTAATGGCATGTGGTAAATTTTGTAGATCAGTTGATAGACTGGAAGCGTGTCTTGGTGTTTGAACACCAAGATGTTATTAGAGTTGAAACTTTCCAGGATGAATCCCTCTAGCCGTTGCGGAAACACTTAAGGAAGACATTGAAAGTTATTTA
The DNA here is from genome assembly GCA_905116865.2 of Candidula unifasciata. NCBI lineage: Eukaryota > Metazoa > Mollusca > Gastropoda > Stylommatophora > Geomitridae > Candidula > Candidula unifasciata. Next base: position 5,317 of record CAJHNH020003461.1, on the reverse strand, counting down.
CACACATACGGGGATTTTTTTGTTTCAATTCTTTTATTTGGATTCATTTCTTTGGGATATATTGCTATTCATTGTTTTGCATGGATTATTGTGCATGATCCTTGTGTATGCATTTGTTTTAAAAAGATTTTTTTTTTGTTGCCAGAATTCGTTTGCATTGATGTCACAGACTGCTAGTGTCACGTGCCTTTGTGAGGGTTTCTCCCACTGAAATAAATGACACTCTGAAGTAGTTTTGAAATGTTGAGATGTTGCTCGGAATGGTCAATGTGGAATCCTGTGGCTCCATTGAACGTCCAGCCTACTTCAGGGAGGAGGCGACTCTAATTATGGCACTACAGAACATAAAACATTCCTAGACGTAACTTGACCTGACTTCCTCACTACAATTAGGCCTCCAGACTGAATAGTACTGTTATGCTAGTCATAGTAACACTTTTAAACGTAAAGTATAAGTTTACTAAAACACTCCAGACAGCTACGAACAGTGAAAGATGGATACTAAACCAAGAATGTAAAAATCACAAAACATCAGGTAATCAGTACCACAACTGTAGGAATGAATAAAATCGAATTAAATAAAGTCAATACCATTGATGAAACAAAGACAAATTATGATGGGTTTGCACATGAGGTGCCCCTAGTAGCAGCCATCATTCTCCTTGCTAAGATGTGAATTACTCGACTAATGGAACTGGCTCTTAGGTATAGGATTACCCTCTAGGTAAAATGTCTTCTCACACATCTAGGAAAGCCAGTGTAATTGACTCACAAGCTCCTCTCAAAATTGGAAGGCAGCATACACCAATTCTCAAAGTTTCTTATAGTATAAATTGGTGATTTCACTAGAAATAGACAGATATACAGCACAAAGGCAGTAAGAGTGCCTCTTTGGAAGCTCAGTCGAGAATAAGTTCGACCCAAGGATCTCACCCGACAGAGGCGAAGGCTGACTGATTGACTGTCTTACTTTCTACCCCACTAGGATATCACACAAGCGATAAACACCCGATGACACAACGTGCCACAATGTGGATGAGGATTGCCGTACAGAGGTCTCAGAAACCACGTTCAGACAATTGGCCATATTTATGGGGCGCTTCAAAAAACAAAAAGTGTCATTAGAGGCGAAGAGAACTCCTCCGCGTCCTAGCGGTAGTTCGGCCAATATAATTTTTTTCAAACAATCGTTGTTAGCTACTCTGGTTGTCCAAGGCATTCGTAACATTCGTCGCAGAAACCACATCTTTGTTGCTTCCAACTTCTTCTTAATTGGTTGACTGACATTCCAATATTCGCTGCCATAGGGCAGAACAGGTTTTATGTAACATTTTAGCACTCTTTTTCTGACAATAAGAGCAATTTATTGCAAAAGATATTTTACATTTTCTGAAATGCTGCTCTCGCTTGAACATTTCTGCTTTCAATCTGTGTCATGTAAACAATAAAAATAACGAATTTATCGAGATGTCATAACATGTATCAATAAATCACATACTTACGGTCTGCCCTGTTGTAGAGTTTGTACCTGTACACCATACGTGGCTGTGACAAAGTCAAAGTCCACGTTAGTGACGTAGCTGTGACGCTGCAAGTCTTATCTCCGTGGATGTCTTGTCGGTTATTACCGTCCACTGCCAGGTCAGCTGTGTAGTTGAACTTTACGCCGTGATTATCTCCTGTTATCGTCGTAGCTTGCGCAGCCATCTCTTTCAGCGCCACATTGCGACCTACCAAAGAATGTTATAAATAATTCCCTGATTGCCTGGAATAGTGTGTGATTGAAGCTAATTAACAAAAATGTTTACACAACATTAACCAAACGCATTGATATCTGATCGAGGATTTTTTCCGTTTGTTGATTGGAAAGCCCGTGCACCTGAAAACTATCCAGGATGCAGATACAAAAGAGTTAGTAATGTTGTTGTCTAAACTCAAAGGTATTATTGTGTGCAATTCGAAAACGTTTGCTAATTAAATTACAAAGCATTTTTTTTTTGTTTATTCGTGTGATTATACAGGTAAACAGATTGTTCGTCGAAATTTTGCAGGTAACAAGGAGAGGTATTGGTTGGCATGGGCGAATCTCAAATCGGAAAACTGCACAAAACGAATAAAATTTGCTGCACTGTCATATCATATTGCTAATGTCATTCTTGGAAACTGAAGTGGTGTGAAGGATGTATTTGAAAGGGAGATCATGAAATGGCAGTGTGACATTATAACTTGCAGTGTTGAAGCAAGACAGCCACCTGTCAGGGAGAATTATTTTAGCGAGAGAGAATATTTACAAAACCTGTTACCCTCAACACATCAACTTCAACCTACAACGGAGATAAGTTCATCACAGAGCAAAAACGTAACGACTCAGTATCCAAATGTTTATATATTTTTGATCAACCTGATAAAGTTTCAAACAAGCTTGTTTAAATATTTTTTTTTAAATAAATATAAATGATAGTAACAATTTATATTAAATTGTACTTTTACAAGGGCACTAACATAGAGCGTTAATGATGTGATAACTTAGTATTGCATATATATGGAGACCACATTTGAGAGGAGGCACTCTCCTTGGAGGATGGGACTGTCCAACTGGCCACATGTTTGTCTAATGTGTTTTTTACACTGTGGGTCATGTGGGATAATTAGTGTCTTGACAGATTTTACGGATTCGCAGAAACATTACACGACTGTAGGTCAGGGAGTCAGGTCATGATTTCTTTCAGAACCATGGACAGCTCTTGTGGAGATGGTCCATGACGTCCACTGTTATTAAGCACGGTGTCGTTGGTACGACTTTGGAGTTAATACAGTGGTAAGTGAAGTACGGTGTAATTTGGTCTTAAACGATTTGCGTGTCTACCCAAATTATTATTTATATCAATACTTAATAATTTAATCAATGATTTGAAGGTAAAAAGAGTAGTGGTATATTGGTGTCAAGGACTGACACCATTTCTATCCATTAGGGAGGGGCTTACCTATTTAATGTAAAGACCCATTAAATATGTGCCAAACATTTTTTCCTTAAGTGATTGGACCAAGGTACATGATTTGTTTTAAGGGTAATTGATAGTTGACAATATAAATTGTTTAGATGACTGTATATGATGAAAAGGCATGCTTTGCTGATACTTCACTTTCTCAGGAAGTATAAGTTCAGGGAAGGGGTGAATGTCAAAACAGTGTGAGTACGGTCTTGGAACGGAATAGACCATAACGACAGGGCACCATGGTCACTCAGTGACCAGAGTTGACACAAAACTTAAACACAGTGTGCTTGACGCTGGGAGTTAAAAAGACAGCTCAGTTGAGGCAAATTGAGAACTGCAAGTATGCGTGAACGCTTCTCCCGGCAGGTCCCTGACATGATTGTTGAATTGAACCGTACTGAGCGAGTTTGATCATCAAAAGTCACGCGGGAAGGGAAGAACGGTGATTCCACGTATTGAGTTCGGACCGAGAGGAGGTGTTCGCGAGACAGAGATAGAACGTCAGATTTAGGATTTTACTTTAGTGACTGCATAGCGTATTTGCAGTGTTCTGTTAGAAGAGGATAGCCTCTTTGTGCTGTGTAGTTAAAAGGCATAAGGTATTGTGTTGTTTGACAAGAAGTAGGAAATGTCCACTAGTTGTGATCAGTTTGAATCTGTTAGATGTATGCTTGGTGAGCTAATATGTAAACTTGTTACGCTGACCCTGCGCTCGACAGAAGCTCTGACATCTTGGTGAACACGGGTGGCAAGGTACAAGAACGTCCCCGGTAGAGGTGTGGTTTGTGTACCTGCGAGTGCCTGAGGTAATAGACTAAAAAGCAATTGACTGCAAAGTTCGCTCGGCAAGTGTTCCAGGTAACAGGTGGCTGTACAGCGGAAAGTAAACTGTTCGTAATATCTGTAATTACATTAAAGATTGTCATGTGTTCTGTGGGAGTTCGGGTTCAGCCTGTGTAAGGTATAGCTTGTCTGTCAGAGATCCTCTCACGAGCCAGGGACCATAAGGTCAACCCAGAGGTGCCTGTTACCACTATATAACCTTTATCATTACTATTCATGTACAACGAAACCAAATAATACGCATAACACCGTTTTTGCCCTGAACTTTTTATTACACAATAGCTACACAAAAAACCCCCCCCCCCCCCCCCCTCCCCGCCTCCCTCTTTTACACATAAAAAGACCACAAAACAACCTTCAGTGAAACGTACGCGGTCATTTTTGGTGGATCCGCGCATCTGATTAGAGCTTCCATACTTGGGAAAGCAGGAACAGCCTTATGGGAGACTGTCATCTTGATGAAGCATTCAACAAAAATACTTTACTTATAAAGTTGCCCCCTAAAAACGAGCACCGGGCCCTTTTTTTTCGGTTTTTTTACATTTTTTTATATAAATAAAAAAAGTAACCATACGGCCCTTCCAAAAAACCGAGTTTATTGCCATCGAATCCCCAATCCATTGACTTAAAAAAAAAATTCAAAGATAGCAAATTTTCATTGCCCCCTTTTCTGACCTTTAGAAATTAACCTCAAAAGGCTGAAGCTTTTTTTTCCCCCACTATTTTCCCTTTAAAGGGGTACTGCACTATTTTTCCCAATTTATGACAAAAAAAACACTTTTTTAATTTTTGTTTTTTTTAAAGTTCGGATTGTAAATGAGCTGAAAATTTATTCATTTTTAAAAATTTTTCATTGAAAAGGTATACTAAGACCCCTTCGTGCACTTTTTTAGATAAAAAAAAGTTTAAAAGCATTTTTTCCCAAATCTTTATATTTCAGTTTGCTGGTGTGTGAAAACCCAAAATCTAGTAATTAAGAAGTAATCATCAATTTTGTTGCATACCCATAAACAATGTTTTAGGGCTCGTTTTTTTAAAGTGATTTTAGAAAGTTTTTTTTTTCAAAAATTTTATTTTTGTCTTATGATGCTAGATTTTTTTTACTTTTTAAAAAACCTACATTTTAAAATTCTCGAAAAAAATTTTAAAAAATTTTAAAGTAAATACACTAGACCATTCTCTAAAAAAGACAAAGGTCCCTGGATCTTTATTTATTGTTGAATTATGTTTTTTCTTTTAAAATTTAAGGATTTAAGTCAATTGTTTTTTTTTTTTTTTTAAAAAGTGGCGGTATTGCCTGACAAACTGTATTTTTCAACACTTAAAGTATCAAATGTAAAAAAAATGTACCCCCAAAATGGGCCTTTAAAAAGCCCCTGTCTGTAAATAAAAAAAAAAAAATAAAAAATTTGGTGTAGTACCCTTAAGATTCTGTATTTAATTCTTACTTAAAATAAAGGACCTGCACAGCCCCAAAA